>PVHY01002002.1:0-138342 GCA_004024945.1 Uropsilus gracilis
GATATGGAGGGAGGAGGAGGGATCAATTAATGCACAATTGTGACAAATCAATAAAATGAATAAAAAAAATAAAAGAAAAAAGAAATCCCAGAAAAATGTTGAATGCATTAGACTGAAAATATGAGGAAATAAGTAAGTGAATATGATGTTTTAAGGAGCAGGTATTATCACCCAAGCAAGGCATTACCTGAAAAATCTCCCAGAATTTGTCCCTTGAAAGAAGATCTACATGTTTGAGAAGGTGCTGAGGGCAATGTGCTTACAGGATAAGAAAGAACAAAATCACAGGACCTTTGAGTGATGTGTTGTTATTTGAATATGATGACAATCAGTGTTTCTGAATTCTAGTTTATAAGGTGAGGTTAATGATGCCTTTGAGAGTTCTTTAATATAGTTTTTTATATAAGTTACTGTTTTATTCAAAGTGAATAGGAAGCTCTTGAAAAATTTCAAACTGAGGAATATGTTTTATATTTGAAAAAGAAAAAGAAAACACCATTTTTGTTTGAAAATAGTGCTGAAGGTAACATTTCTTCCTTTTTTTCCTATAAATTATTGAAAAACAGCAAATAAAAAGAATGAACAAAGGCACAAACTCCATTTTTGAGTATGACTAATGAAATATTAAACCACAAATTTGCTGAATTCTGCCCAAAGCAGAAGGTTACAAGCTAGGTTTGCACAAGAAATGGAGCTTTCATGAATTTAGATCTCACGAAAAAGGTGCATAAGGAACTGAAATAAAATTAAAAATTCCAACTAATTTATTTGAATGAAAAAGGAGAGTGTAATTCTGTACCTCTAAATCATGTACACTATTGTAAACCAATGCTACTTCAATTAAAAAAAGTTACATTTTCAACTAGTAAAAATCTGGACTTCAAGTATTGACGTTTTACAGCATTCTGTAAAAATGTATTATTTTAATAAAAAATAAAGGAGAAAGTAAAGAAACATAGTGATGATGACTTGTTAAAAAATGAAACACTATCCCAGTGTACAGTTTAATAGAATAACTATGATATCGGCAAGCTATTGCATTCCAGACCTGATTTTGCTTATTTTGTTAGTGAAATAGTGAACATATATTATAAAAATTTTCACTTTAAGTCCTAAACAGGGTATTAATTTAAAAATAATATGCATGTGGTCTGGGTCGCCAAAGATATTCTTATCTGAGATTGTTCAGTGTTCCAGCTTTCACAGCCTCCCTCACAGACTACACTATCTGCTCTATGAATAGCTCAATTTTATTTTTTGTCAATTGCTTCTGCTTATTTATATGTTATCTTTCATCATAACATTGTCTTATATGTGATCTACAACAGCTTTCCTGCTCATATCAAAACCATTTAAATACTGCTTCCAATAGTTGTTTCATTTTTTCAGGACTTCTTTAGTTAAAATAGTGAGAAATAATTAGATTACTCAGATTATATATTTGCCATCATAACTTCAGAGGCCATTTATTGACTTCCTGCTCCTTAGAGAGGAACTTTTCTGGTTGATCCAACTGCTGCTGGCATAGATAAGTCATATAATCTTAAATAAGCATACAAAATGGCCTAAGCATGTTTATTAAAAACACATTCTTTCCTTAGTAGTGTATACATATTTCTTTCAGGAATTAGAATGTCAAAGAAGCAACCACTCATACATTTATAGTGAAAATGTAAATTGTCACAGCTTTCTGAATATGACATCTGTTAAAATTATAAATATATGTTCGCTCTTATTCCAGTGTTTCAATTTCTAGGAGTCTGTTCTATAAATAGAATTACCCATGTGGGATATATATATAGTTGAATCTAAGTGATTATATTGCCTCACATAATTGAAATATATATTACACATAGCATATGATTGAATCATGATTTGTAATATAGATTAGAAAAAAAATTAGATTAATCAAGATCTCATTTAATTAAGCATATTACATTTCATTTAATAGAATATTCTGCTGAAATGAACATATTGAAGATTTTTTTAAACAGAAATGAAATTATCTCCACTGTATAGCATTAAATTAAAAAAGGTAGTGATTATTATTATTTTATGGAACTATATGCATTTATTTGTTTAGCTATATTAAAATTAACACATATTTAAGGAAAATTGATAACATTTGTTGCTCTTGGTTATCTTCTATAGTGACTGGGTGAATATTAGTAAAAATTTTGCCAGTTACAAATGTGAGTCTTCTGAATTTTGACCCACCTAAGTTTACCTGCTTATTCAAACATGATTTTGAAAAGAAAATCAGTACAGTTTATAATAATAGGGATATATGAAAATATATAAACAATATCTAAAAAATACAATTTAAATGATTATAACTTATAATCTAAATATATATATTAATCTATTACAAATATATATTGTATATGAAATTCAGAGATTACTTAGAAACCTGCTGAAATCATGAGATACAATACTGTTTTAATTCATAGGCAGAATTTTGTGACACAGATTAGTATGTAAAATATTATTGCTGAAAGACTGGATGGTGAAAGAGTGAGAAAATATGAGGCACCAAGTGTAACTCTCAGAGTTTTGATTTTTGTTACAAGCACTGATATTTCTTGATCCTGACTCATAAGAAATAGATTACGAATCATTGACATGAAATGACATGTCATCAATTAAAGCAGATACATATTTGAGAAGATATTGATAAACTAATGGGAGACAAAGAGGGCTAAAGCCTAACTATGCAGAGAGTTGAAGTCCATAATAAAACTAAAAGGTGGCCATGATAATATGTCCATGAGAGCAGTGTAGACACAGGAGTTGAATTAAGTCAATCTGAGACATGAGCTCCATACTCATGGGGATTTCTGAAGTCTGCTCCAGATTTTGATAATAGCCACTAAATGCTCTGCTAGGAAGAACAGTGGTCACTGTCCCTGAAAGCCCATCTCACAAGAAAAGATGTGGACCTGATAGCTGAAGACTACCTATTGGTCTTTAGTATCTCCCACTAAACTGAGAATCTTACCTTAATTCTCATTCCATCTCCCACCTTTACTGCCAGTTAAACTATATGCTATACTATTGTAATGTAGATTTCCTTCAATAAAATCATACTGTAATTGTAAATGATTGACTTAAGTCATAACTGAAACCTCTCCACTTAAATGGAAGTTGTCATACTAAGATCTGAACCTGATATTATGATTTATTTGCAGGATGAATAATGACACTAACAGAAATCAGGGTTTAGTGGAGACAGTGGAGTGAATGATGTTGAATTAGATCCACATGTGAATCTCCTGGGACATTAAAAGCTGCTTATACTACAACCTATTTTTAACCATGAATAACCAGGATGAACCGTAATAATATAGAATACAGATGAGTATTTGGACACTCTAGGACTCTGACAAAAACATGTGCAGACCTTTCATGCTCCTGCTTTCCAGGTGGCACATCTGTCTATTGGGGTATAGTGGAGTGGTGCTAAAGGACGAAGGTCACCTAGGGATCATTCTTGAGCAAGGCTGAAATTAGAAATTGGCCAGAATAAATAAATATTGATCAGAATACATGGGATTATTTAAATATATCTTGTATATTAAATTCAGAGATTACTTAGAAACCTATTGAAATCATGAGTTATAGCAACTGTTTTAATTGATAAGCAGAATTTTGTGACACAGACTTGTAAGTAAAATAATATTATTGTCTGAAAGACTGACTGATTTATATATAAAAGAATCTTAAGGTTGAGAGAAACAAAGCAATAAAGCAATTTTGGCTGAAGTGAAGAGTCAAATGCCCCAACGTAAGTAGCACGGAAAATTATTAAGCCTAGAAAATAATTTTAAAATATATAGGAAGAGTTATTTAAGCATTTAAAAAGGAAAAAGAAGTCAAGTTATTCTAAGTGTGAATATTAGATGAGTACAATTATGTGCACGCTTACAATCTCTGTACTATAGTATGGCTGATTGTTAACTAAATTACAGTTTGTTGAGCAACTACAAAGTGAGTCCATAGCAATAATTAATAAATAAAGGTCTATTAAATCTTGACTGGACACAAGAATTCATACTTCTGGTAGACATTACCATCGGTTGGCTTTTCATAGATTATATAGCATACACATAATAGATAGTAAGTGGATACCACTGTGTTATTAAAAACTAATAAATAGAAAAAACTACTATATCTAATAGAAAACTGGGTAATATATACCATCTCCTGAAAAAACTTCAGCTAAATTTAACTTAAATATTATAAATGATTTTCAGAAACCTTTTTTCATTCTACGTTATTTTATTTTAGTTTTCTATGTAAGAGATTAATTTTCTTTGGATTACCACTGCACTGAACAATTACTTCAAAGCAGTTACAACAAGAGTAGTTTTACAGCACAGCTGTATTTTAGATGTATATTATTGAAAGCAAATTTTTAAATGCTGAGATGTGTTTTATATTAAAATGATACACACATGACAAATTACATTTTTTATGTGACATATCAGAATTCATATTTAAATGATGGTCATAGGGAAGAAAAAAGCAATTGAGTTAAGAAAATAGAAAATGTCCTTAATGTCATAAATGATAGAATGGAATGCCTAACACTCACGCTGAGCTTTATATAGGTATTTCTTTTTTATTTCAGGCAATAAAGCAAATAAGACATCTTTATTAATTTTTTCAATTTTGTTGCTCAGTTGCAATTTGTATGTACCTATAATTAAAATGACAGTAAATAGCACTATTTTCAGGTATACAATATTTCACAGTAAAGCTCATATAAAAACTTTCACCAAGTCTATAAACTCAATTATATAATAGGTTTCATTGTGCTTCAATGTGAAAATAATGATACATTGTCCAATTGCGTTGGAAAGAAGAATTCAGTTTAGAGCTTATTCATGCACTGCCTTTTATTGTTTTTTAATTGATTTTTCATGTATATGTGACTTGTCCAACAAACAACTCTGAAAACTTAAGGAACAGAAAGTATACAAGCAATTCATAGTTTGAAAATGATATCTTCAAACCAGATGTTTAGAAATATTTACAGAGGCAGAATGGAAAAACAGAAGGTTTTGGTGTAAGAAATGGGTGTTTGATTATCATGACCCCAAAGTATCTTTGCTATTTAGTAAAATGTGATTATACCTTCTTATCAAACATGGACAGCTTAGTCCAAATTAACTTATGATGCATAGTAAAATTATATTTAATTTCATTTGATATGTTATGATTTCCATATCATTTTAAAATTGTATGTATGGATTAATTTATTATTTATTCCTTCAGCTAATAATTACTACATATGTATTTCATTAATTTCTTAGGGCTGTTGTAACAAGTGCTACCTTTAAGATGTTTAAAACAATAGAAATTAATTTTCTTGTAATTACAGGGGCTAGAAGTCTAAGATGTTGGCAGGGATTTACTCTATCTGAAAACTCTTTAAGGATTCTGCTTTTCTTTTCAATTTCCAGTAGCTTCAGGCATTTCTTGGCTTATGGCAGTAAAACTTCAAAGTCTACCTTCATTTAAATATGACAGTTGTCCAACCTATGCCCCTTTAGCACAGTCCCTTGCATTTGATTAAGGGTTCACCTTAATCCAATGTTATCTCATCTTAACAAATTATAACTGCAGTGACTCCGTTCTCAAATGGAGCTACATACATGGTTTACTGAAGATTAGAAATTCAGCTTATTTTTTGATGAGACACAACTCAATTCATAACATAAATGTACATAAAAAACAAAACAATTAAAACAACGGATTCACTTGGATATGACTGACAAAAAGTCTATTGTTTGAAGACAGAGCTTTCACCTTATATAAAGCTTACTTACTGCAATTACATTATTATCAGTTGCAGCTAGCCCAACAATATAGCGCTAAAATAGGATTGATTTTGTGAATTAAATAATGGGAACTTACTCTTTCCCTCATTCAATACCTGCTTTATGGTTAAATATCCATTCCTCCTTTTTCTGTTTAGATCACTTATTTCTGGAAATATAACTTCAGGACATATGCATTGTGTATATACATATATACATGCATGCATGCGTAGATATATACACATACATATATATACATATGTACATGCATACATGTATATACATGCATACATTCATACCTGTTTCTATATATATATACATACACACATTTATATGCCACTGGACTAAGAATTTTGGAATCCTGTATAATTTTGTATTTTGGGGTTGAAGAATAAATAGAGCTTTATATTTTGAGTATTAAAAAACAACCCTGTATTAATGTACTAGAAACAAATGGGTCCTTTTTTATAGGAAGGCTTTTGTTAACTCATAAAATAATGTATTCAAAGCCTAAATTTTGGACAATATAATTTTTCTTATTAATAGCTCTACATTTGCAAAATTAAAAAAAATAGACAGCAACAAATTCTCTTATGTTATTTTTTTCTAATAAAACTTCATATAAGTTTATGAGGATTTACATAAAAAGTTTGTCTGGTAACAGCTGATATACTGAGTCTATAGTTGATGCTAATTATATTAGGTAAATGTACTTGCAATAGATATTTGAAAGAACGAGGTGTGATGTTTGTAAAGGCATGAATAATCTTATATTTCTTTAATTTAAATGGCTCTAAAAAAGAAGTAATGCAATTTTGATAAAAGACAAAGTTGTATAAGTGATTTTAAATATCAAATATCAGGAATTACATGCAGTCCCACTTAGTTGACAAGTAGAATTCAATTGTTTAGTATCAGAATCTTCCATTAAGTGATATATTCATTGACTTTCTCTATTTGTAACCACTGTGATTAAGTTTTTACAAATTTTTCACTTAGCTATACTTAGAACTTTAACCCAATATGTACCACTATTTACATATTGGTGCTGTGTTTATCTTCACTTTAATACATTTTCATGACTTAGATTCTAAGAATGTTCTTTTCAAAATTTTCATTAAAAATGATTTTTCTCTTTTTATATTCAAAGACATTATTTGCTTTTTACCCTTTCTACAATGATACATAACACCATTGGAAATAAAACACTGCTTTTGGTTGTAAAAGGGTGCTTAATTTCATTCATTTAATTCTCATATTTTTCTGTGAGATCATTTCTTTTCACTGGATAAGTTTTCCCCAAACTTTAGTACATTATTTTGATCACAAGAGCTTTGATCTGAGAATATAAAGTAGAAAGTACTGTTATAGTATCAAGTATAATATAGTCAAAGGTTATAATTTCTACACATTCTTGGTAAAATGTGTCTTAATTTCTTTCCTACTAATTATATCCATCCTACTAAGTGTAAAATGATATCTCAGTGAGACCTTGATTGGATTTTTACTAGTAAGTAAAAATATTGAGCATCTTTTCAGGTGCTTTTGGGACATCTTATAACTGGATAAAAGCACATTCAAATCATTTACCATTCTTTACTTTGGATAATTATCATTTTTTTTGAGTCAATGATGTTATAAATATTTTAGATATCAAATAATTATTGGATATTTAAATTGTAAATACTATTTCCCATTTTGTGGTTTATTCTAATACTTTATTTTTTGAGCAGTTTCAGGATCATAACAAAATTGGGAGGAAGATTTTTAACCTACTTCTTGTCCACATATATCCATAGCCTTAGCATCATTCATCAGGATAGTAATTTTCAAAATTCCTTACCAAAGATGAACCCACATTGACACATCATAAGCATCTAAAGTTCAGAGTTTACCTTATGATTCACTATGGTTTTATATATTCTATGGATTTGGACAAAGGTATAGGGTTTATATCCAACACAATATAGTTTTATATTTGCCTGTTCATCTCTTCTCCTCACCCTTACCTCTGGCAATCACTGAGAATCTTATTGGCTGTATATTTACTCTTTTCCTATGCCACTATCCTGCCAAATAGATACAAATATCTTTACAGAACAATAGAAATAGAAAAAAGAACATAAGTAGATATAAGTACACTTAGAATGTTACAAATTTGTTTTAAAAGAAAACCCCACACTGCTTTAATTAATTAAGATGTAGATGATCAACTGAAAAAATAAATAAAAATGAACTGAGATCTAAGTGATGTTGAGGTTAATTAGTTAGTGGCAACTATTAATAAAAAGAAGCAGATATCCAAAATAAAGACAAACTATTGAGAACATTTTTCTAGAAATTTTTTCAATTGCAAATTCTTACAACCCTTTAGGATATCCCTTCCAGTTAGGTAAAGGGAGACTAATAAGCAAGTAGATGTATGGTTTAATGTGTAATCTCTGAACAATTAGAAAAAGTTTAAATAATGAATGTCACAATTTTTACCTGACTTCAACTAACTAAAATATTGGTACAAAACTTGCAATATTTATTAAATAATTTACTATTCAGTTTCTATTTTTCTTTCCTTAGTGAGAAAATATGAAAATATGTAGAATCTCATTTTTATCTCAGTAAAGAAAGCAAATGCAATGTCCTTTGGCATGATTTAAATGAAATACAATTTCTCTTCTACTTTACTTCAAGGTAAAAAACTAAGTTTTCATTTTTATGTTGTAACACTATATATACCATAAATTGATTTTGAAATTTTAATATTTGAATTGCAAATCTGACTATGATTTATCTTTGATAAAAATTTTTCTTTAAATGGAGTGAACTATTTATTCTGATAACTATCTACTGAGCCATAAAGCAAATATCTTTTTATTTGAATAAATGAAGACAAATGCAGAGAACAGGAATTTTTGAGAATATAGAATTTGTGCCAAGAACAGAGCAGGACAAGTGTTATTTGCAAAAACCAAGTCAAAAGTGGACCTAATTGTAAATTTAAGCTGATAAATTATAAAGATTTCCAAGGATGAAAACCTATAGATTGGACTTAATATTTTCCTTTTTAGAGAATGAAATCTATGCATAAGTCTAAGAATTATAATGCATTTATAAAACATAACAAACTAAATAGTAGACTAGGTCAGCAGATCCTGTGACTGCCATTTGACAGAAATGGGAGTAAAGTAGGATGCACTTGTTAAAAGATTAAAAGTTTGAGTGGAAGAAAGAAAATTAATGGAGTTTATCTTTGTAATTCTAATTTCCTTCATACCACAGAGTCAGCAAAGCATAATAACCTGGCCAGACTCCTTTAAGAAGCAGAAAGTCTCTGTGGGAACAGAGTTAGATATTCCACTGCAGTGAATATTTATTATTACATAGGACAACTAGTAATACATAAAATGACTGGAAAAAAGTTCTCATAAATCTGATTTGGTTGGTGCTGGACTCCATATGGGTGTATAGACAAATGTATAAGAATTGAGAATTAAAAACTAAGACCTCTTATTTATAGCCAATTGATTTTCTACAGATGTCATTAAAAATGTCTGTTTCAAAGAAAATCGCTAGTAAAGTAAAAACACTAGCAACTGAATGTGAGAAGATATATGAAAATTCTCTACTTGAGCTGTTGTATGACTAGGCCTGAGTTTGGAAAGGTAGGCAGTTGAAAAAGCGCATGAATCTGTATTGAAAAAGAACAAGGAAAAAGTTGAAACTTCTAAGAAAAAACTGCAATCTGTGTTGGTGTTTTTTTGACTCCAAGCTTCCACCAGTGTTGGTGATAGAGTTAACCTATAGTGAGGTTGGATACTTTCATCATATGTACCTGGCCATGAGTTGAACATTTAAAGGAAGATATAGGGGTTTCTGGAGGAGTCATGGCCCCAGATGCTCTTTCAAAACACCGGAATGAACTTGCATTTCATCGAAGAAAGTCTATGGGCTACCTTACTGTCTGACTGCATCATTTTTGCTTTCATGCAACTTTACTTGTCTCATATTCAATATTTGAAACAGTATATGGAAACCAAATCTTGGAAACAGTTTCAGTTTAACTAATTGTTATAGTATAAATTCACAACAATTACAGTGATGTCTGATTACCAAAATACCATCTTTGGAAGCTTCCATTTTAGTCAGAAAGATCATGCAATCATTTCTTTCACTTTCTTCTACATTTCAACAGTCCCAATAATATTCAATTAAATGAGTCTTTCTAACTCTATATATTATTTTCATATAAATTCAGTGTTTAGTTAGCAAACTTAGAGTCACCAGTAGATAATTCTGATTGCATTATGTACTGTAAGCAATGCACATGATCATGTAACCTATTAAAGATCATATGTTTGGAAGTCTATAAACAAATTGCTTTTATTCCTAGACTTTTGATCATGTCAAAAGATCAAAAGTAAAGAGTTTCAAATTAACTATTAAGCCTCTCCTGTCACCAACTTGTGAATCAATTTTAATCTAAAGCAGTTGATTCTTAATTCTTTTCAGATCAGCACTCTTTGCAAAGTCCTGCACTAAATCTCTACCCAAATAATGATGATTGTGATTAATGGAATCAATTATATCTTTTTTCTCTTGAGTAGAACAAGATATAAGTTTCAGTCATTTAGTTAATTTTTATTAGAGAAGGAAACCAAAAGTCACAAGAGAATGTAATGAGAAAGCAATAGATGCCTTGTACAAGAATCTATGAAAAAAAAAACAACAACAACAACAACAAAAAAAAAAAAACAGAAATAATGAGAAAGGAGATTTAAGTGGAAAATACCCCTGGTCAATAACTGTACCTCATAGATTATTCGCTAGTCAACTATTATTTTTTTCTGCATATTTCTGCATATGCAGAAAATATATGCCATGAGTAAGTATTGAAAATTAATTGCTTATTTATAGTTTTGTGAATATTTGTGACCTCATGCATTTTATAAGTGCTTAATACATATTTGTTTTTTAATTTCCTATATTCAACACACATATCAAGTAATTATTTTTACTTCTGTTTGCTTATTTATAGTTTTGTGAATATTTGTGACCTCATGCATTTTATAAGTGCTTAATACATATTTGTTTTTTAATTTCCTATATTCAACACACATATCAAGTAATTATTTTTACTTCTGTTTCAAATATACTTGTTATTTGATTCTATTCATTTCCTCTTATTTTCTATAGAAATGAATTACCTTAAATAATAAAGCAAATATACATATAAAATACATATACATTTCTATTTGATACAATTTGTATATTAAAAATCATTTCCCCCACCAAAAAAGAACATAATCTTTCAAAACACAAAAGTATCATTTTCTAGTCACAGAAAGTATAGTGTTTTATAGAGTATATTATAGACCATATTTTAAAATTAGAAGGCAAAAAGATTTCAATATGATAGGATAAGAACCTCTTAAAGTTGCTCTTACATGAAAACAGAACACTGAAAAGATGTCAAAATCAATATTTTTGAAGCTTGCAAGTGAATCAGAGGTTTTAAACCAAAGGAGGAATTTTTTTTTAATTGCTAACTCTCGATAGGAATGGGAACATTTTAGCTTTTCCATGGCTATTCGCTTCCCTCCAGATATGAATTAGCCTTGAAAGTAGCAGACTTTCCCCCATGGCAGCTACAACCTAACAGATACTTGGAATGAAAGAACAGCTCATTAACCTCCACCCCCTGCACCCCCACCCCCAATGCTCTATACCCATTATTTGACTTGCCCAAAATGTTCTAATTGAGGAACAATTTACTGGAATTTTATATTTATATTTATTATATAAATTATTTCAGATAGTCATCTTTGGTGAAATTAAGAACAAGAGCTTATAGTTTTAAGTTATAAAGGCTCATCTTTTCCTTGAAAGAAAGTCACTCACTATCTGCAGTCTTTTCCACTATGAACCTCTATTGTTTAGCTGGAACAAGAGGAATAAATTTATCCTCCTCTCCATTTCCCCACCAAGAGAATGAATCATCTGTAATTTCTACCTCATACTGGCTATAGTCATCCATATCCATCTGACACTCCATGGGAAAAAGGAGGTCACCCTGTTTTCATGAATACACCCTGTTTTCATGAAGCCCTCTGTACATGACCCCACCATCTGACTCTTCTTATCCTGTTTCAGCTAGATTTTCAATTTTGTGAACTGCTCTCTAATTTTGAGTTAAATATATTGTTGAGCTTTACTACAGAGAATCCTATCATTTTCATAGTGTCAATGCTTCTTTTTGAAAACTTAATTTCATAATTTTCTAGGTTATTTGTCTTGCTGTTCTTGTCCAGACACCTTTCAATAATCATTTGGGAAATCTCAGAAATATTTCCTAGGTTCAACTGGGCATCATATCTTGTTATTCCTTTTTTCTTTCTTAGTTTTTTTTTTTTAAGTTGTGAATTTTTTTGTTTGTTTTGCAGTCATCTAGTATCACAATGGAACCTTCCAAAAGGTAAAGATACCTAGCCCAGACACACAGTCTGTGCTTGTCCCATAGCAGGATCCAGTCACATCTGGCCCCAAGTAGTTTTTCCAGGAGACTCTTGAACCACGTGTGATTCCTTTGTTTGCAAGAATTGTTTCACTAGTTTTCCTTTGCCCAGGATTTCTTTTTTGACATGCTATTGTCACTTGTATAACACTTTGCTCTCCCTTTTTGTGCAGTTTAATGAACTATTTCTTCTTCCTGTACTGTAGGAGTCAATTGCTTGCCTCTATATGGTCATGATTCTCTCAAGTTACTATCCAATAGTTGTCCAATTCATTTGGTTCAATGTTTATGCCAGAGTCTCTTTCAAATTCAGTTTTGACCTGAAAACTTCCTGGTTAGTCAAGTGCAGGGAAAGCATCCTCTCTGGAGAGGAGCTCCTCTCCTCCTCAGTCCTGGCTTGGCTCTATGATTTCTGCCTTTATACTGAGGCACCTAATAGTGGCCGTGACTTGGACTGGTCCCTCCAGCTCTTTGTCTTTTTTAATGGGTAAATTTTTGTGGAGAAGTAGACACTTTACTACTAAGTATCCCATATTGAGTTTTCTTGAAGCAGATTTGGTGCTGTTACCTAACTTTTAAGCATATAAATGTTTATCTGTTTCTCCAAGGCTGTTGCTAACAGGAGCACACACAGGCCAGCCTACCATGGATTTAAAAGCACCAGTTTCTAATGTTTTGGTCTTTTATATGTGTAATACTCACAGAACTCATTATTTTATCCAAAAATCCATTTTCATAATAACAAGAAATTTCTCCTTTAGGCTCAGTTTCATTAGAGCCTTCAGACACGTGGTATCTAGACCAGCTGAGACAAACTTAGCCGTTAGTATGCAACCGTGGTTTGTAAAGGCAGGAGGATTGACCTATAGCTGAGCTCAGTTATTTTCTTGTGGAGGAGATAACTCTAAAGTTGCTTCCTCCATGTCTAAATAATATCTCCTCAATTTCTGAAAGTTTGTAACTATCACTCACCAATAATTTTCTTTGGTATTTCATTTCCACTGTTATTGCACTTCTTTTGGCTCGATTTTGTTCTGATGAATATCTATTAAAAAGGAATATTTTAAATCATTGTCAGTTGCAAACTTTTGCAAATCACTAAAATATGTTCCTTGAATGATTTCTTTTGGGCTTTGTTCCTATTGAGAAAATAGTGCTGTGCCCCTTCCCTCAAGTCAAACATTTGATACCTTTTCTAAGTGTTCATCTTTCTTTACAGGTTCAGTTATTCTCTTTCAGTCTTGTCTCCTTTCAGTCCAAAATCTCACAGGGTTGTTGTGTGGATAGTAGTCAAACTTTGAAAAATGTCTTTATTAGCTCTTCAAAAGAAAGGCATGAGTATTCATTTTGTGTGTGTGTTTGAACACCTAAATGGGGATTGATAACCAAACTGGTACTAGGTCATCATTTTCACAGCTTCTTGGCCAACATTCTAAAGATGGTAAACATCCACTCTGTCCTAATCTTTAACTATCCTTATGACTGTTTTGATCACCTCTTGACTGTATTTCTGCTCTATGATATAAATTAGATCGATTTTTAAGGTCATTAGATAACTTACCTTTGTTTCTCCTGCCATTTACCACTATGTTCTTTACCAATAAATGAAAGGCCAAATAATAATAATAATTAATAATAATAATAAAGAATAAATAAATTAAA
This sequence comes from Uropsilus gracilis, assembly GCA_004024945.1. Classification (NCBI taxonomy): domain Eukaryota; kingdom Metazoa; phylum Chordata; class Mammalia; order Eulipotyphla; family Talpidae; genus Uropsilus; species Uropsilus gracilis. The sequence continues at coordinate 13,993 of PVHY01002002.1, forward strand.
ATAAAATAAGGAAGTAAATGACTATTTCAAAGATAAAGGAAATAAATTTACAAAATTCAACATTTTTCATGATTGAAACTATGTATAACCAGAGATAGGAAGTCCTTTAACCCTTATAAAGTACCTATTAAAAAATGACCACTTGCCTAGCACTGTGTTTTTGTTGTCATCCTAGGAAAAAAGAGAAGAATGTCTACTCTTTGTACTTCTATTTAATATTTAACTAGAGTTTATGTGTGGGCAATTAGACAAAAACTTTCAGATTAGAAAGCAAAGCTATCTTTATTCACAATGGCATGAACCCTAGCATAAACCCTCACAATCCAAAACTATATAAGGCATGCATTTAAACTAATAAAGGAATTTCAGTGCAAAGTATATCAGTGAAAACAATTCTCTGTTGCGCACACTTTGACACATTGAATGCATAATTAAGACTATAATTCCATCTTTAATGCAATAAAATATATAATTATTTATAGAACAAAAAAGTGCATGTCTTATACACTAACGTGTACAAAGTATTTTTTATGGAGTTAAAGAAAACAAATCAAAGAAAGGTATGCCATGTTAATAAATTGAAAATCTTAGTCTCTTTTGGATACGAGTCACTCTTAGAGGTATTAGGTGACATCGCATTGTAATTTTGATTTGCATTTCCCTGAGGATAAGTGATGAAAAGTTTTCAGGTGCCTGGCATTCAACTCTATGCCTTCTTTGGAAATGTGCTTATTTAGATGCCATCCCCATTTTTGATTGAGCTATTTGTTTTCAGTGAGTTAAATCAGTTATTTTTAAATCTTTGTGTTGGCAAGGATGTGGCAAAGAAGGAGCCCTCTTACAATAGAGGTGCTATGGAAAGCAGTTTAGAGATTTCTTAAAAGACTGAAAATGGATATGCCATATGATCCAGTTATTCTACTCTTAGGTATTTACTAAAAAATGCAAAAACACTAATTTCAAAGGGAAACCAAACACATGTTTATAAAAGTGCTATTTACAATAGTCAAGCCATGGAAACAAGTTAATTGTTCAAAAACAAATGGGTAGATCAAGTAACTGTGGTATAGTTACACAATCACAATTCCTCAATCAAAAAAGATAGACATTCCATTTACAGTCATATGGATTAAGCTGGAAGGGATTATTCTAAGTGAAATAAGTCAGAAAGCAAAAGATAAATAAATACAGGCTGGTATTTCCTTACAGTTGGGATATAAAAACAACAAAGAGTCTGATAAAATCAAACTTTGAAACAACCTGTAAGAGCAACTATACTGCAAGTTTCAGAAGGTGAAAAGAAGGGGAAGAAGCCACAACTGACTTTGATGGAGGTCTGTGGATGATGATGGAAGTGGAAATCCTATAATATCAAATCACTGGCAAGTATGTGGGATAATGATACTTCAATAACAATTCATGAATTAAATAAAAATAAATTAAAAATATGTTAAAAGAAAATCTTAGTGCCTTTAAATTTGAAGTAATCACACATATATAAATTTAACTCATTTTCTTTGAAAACTCCATCTCATTTTGCAAAAAGTAATTATGAAAGCTATTATTTAATTATAAAATTTTTATATCATCAGACATTTGCACATACTAAATATCTACTATATACAAAAACTAGAAGGAAGTCATTCTTGTTTGTAATGAATCAACAAATTATTTTTGTAGGTGTATATATGTGCACATATCATGTGTGTGTGTGTGACAGTGAGGAGCTGGGTTTGAGTTTTTAATAAGTATTACACACAGTATATGCTAAATTTAGAAGACAAATAATTGAGTCAAGTTGTAAAAATCAGATATACTTAATTCACCATATATTTAATATTCAATTAAAGCACAGAGTTTATTTGCAAAAAAATCATCTTCACTAGAGGTAACCAGGAATTAGAGTGCTTATTTCACTCTATTTTTTGACTCAGAATGATACATTTGTTCTATTTACTTTTATCTTTGTGAAAAGAAATAGAAGTTAGAGAAAATCTTAATTTTTTTTTGGCTTTTGGCTTTTTTTTTTTGCTTTAGAGTTCAGTATAATTTTATCTATAAAGTTGAATTATATGATTTTCTCATAAGTAAAACTACATTAATTTTTATATTAAGTGAAATTTTCCAATAAAGAAGTATTTCCACCACTTAAATCAAATTATAATGGAATATTCCAAATGATAAGTATGAAGTATATATAATATGGTAGTTCTTTATGAAAATTACACCTACTTACATTAGGAAAATTGCAGCAAAGACTTCCTAGCTAAATTACTTATTTTACTCAGAAGTTTATACATGAGGAAATTTTTCTTTAATAGAAATAAAATAAGTGCCAATTGGAACTGAATGGTATTTGACAATTTTTTTCCAGGAAAATTACTAAATGATGCTTTAATTTAGAAAAAGAATAGAAATCAATTGATTTTATTATTATCTAACAGTCCAAAGAATTATTTGGTGAATATTGGCACTAATTTATAATAAAAAATCAAAAATTCAAGTCTGAAGTATTTAGAGTTTTAGATTCAGTGAACAACATGAGAAAAATATTAGTGATTGTGATGTTGACTTTCATACATCAGCATGGCTTGATCACTGAATGTCTAGGGATTTGGCTGACCATTATTTTGAATATTTTATTTTGAATATTTTAAAAGTGTTTGATTATTATTTTGAATGTACCTGTAAAGGTGTTTCTGCATGAGATTAACATTTTACTTGATATATGGAGTAACACAGGTTGTTCTTCCTAGTTGGTCTCATCCAATCCATTGAAATCTTAAATAGAACAAAAGATGGAGTAGGACTAAATTCATTCCTTCTCTCTTTAAACTGGGACAGTGATCTGCTTAACTCGAATCTTCAGCTTGCTAACTGTAATTATGAACTAACTGTGAACTTTTAAATGTAACTACGGTTACATTTTATGGTTTTAAATAACTGTAGTTACATTTAAAAGACTGGACACCCAAAATTTTGGGAAAATATTCTTAGGTTGTAAAAAATGGCAAGAGGTTTTTGTTAAAAAGAAAAAAAAATACAGACCAGAGAGGTCCAGGATTTGTAATTAAAAAATGTTTTAGGTTTTGTATATTTTTAAGGTTTTTTTTTTTGTTTTTGGTTTTGCTTTCAGTTAAATCCTCCAAGAAGAAAGTGATCAGGGTCCTAGTCAGGCGGTAACCCAAAGTTTTGTGGAAGTGGAGGAAACACTAAGACCTGACACATCAATGCTGTTGGTCTTTCTCATTGTTAAGGGCCTAATCAAGCTAGAGAAAAATATTCAATTATTAAGTGACGTATCAAAATGTCTCCAAGTTTTAAAAAATAAATATAACAAGAACTAAACACTTTAAATCAATTTAAGGCTCATATGGATAAAGCCAGATTCATTTTTCAGTCAAAGAATGAATGATGATACCAACTAATAATTTCATTGTAAAATTGTCAAGCATCTAATAACTACTCAAATAATGAAATTCTCCACTTCTTAATTTAAGAGTATTTTGAAGATTGGTGTACTTGTTTTTATTTATTATATTATTCACAATTTGTAGGGAAATTAACAATTTAGACCAAGGTGGAATTTAAGAGACATCTTAGCTAATTAAAGTTACTGAGATGGTTATTTGAAAGCATATTTAAATCTTATATAAGATTCTCATAACCTTTATTATACAACACTTATTAATACACTACATCTTTTTTGGTTTTGTTTTTTCTTTTCCTAAATGCCTTATTACCACAAAGCTCACTCTAAAATAGATACACTGTTTACATGTAGTCTGATACCCTGGGAGAAGAAAATCATTTAGCTGCATTGTTTGCATCACCACCCCATGCTGTTTAGGAGTAAAAGATCACACTGGAATAGCTGTTTGTCTACTTTGCCAATCTGAGTAAACACGTTGTAATAAAAGTGAAAGCCAACAGGGGCAAAAAAAGAGAAAAATCTCACGTGTGTCTTAAATGTACTTATTGGAGTGGAGAAAGACAGCACACTTATTGCTCTTAAATTCCTTCTTTATTTATCTGAGCATTCCTCTGTGCACATTCAATCTCGGCAGGGAGTTTCAGAAAGAGACACTAGAGAAGAGTCTTGATAAACCAATATCTGAATAATTTAGGTGGCACGAAGGAGAACTGGGAATCATTAAGAGAGGCAATATGTAAGCTCAAGCTTCAAGTTTTGAGTGATATTAGTAAGAATTTCAATATAAAGCAATCAGAAATCCCCTTACAGACCAGGACATTGAAACTGTGAGGCAAAACTATTCCATAAAATGTTCTAGATAAGTTAAGCTTAAAGCAAAATCTACCTTGCAAATGTATCCAAATTTGTCCGGGCACGGTTGCTCTGCCTGTAAGCTTCAGCCTATGAAGTGGCGGGGGCTAAGGATCGCAGTTCGAGTCCCGCCTGGGGCCCGTAGGGAGACCTAGTTCCAAAAAAAATAGCTGGGTGTGGTGGCGCACACCTGTAATACCAGCTACCTGGGAAGCTGAGGCTGGAGATTACTTGAGTCTGTGATATCCCAGGCAACGAAAGCCTGTGTTTCCACCGGCTCAAACAACAACAAAAACAAATATATCCAAATTTATTTACATCTGAAAATAAATTATGTATGTAAATAAATACTGATGTCTGGAAATAAATTATTATTATTACCATTATTTGTGAATCTATATTTACACATAGGAAAATGGCGTATCATTCATGAAATTGCTCATCATGATCTTGTCATTCTCATCACTAAACTCTTCATCAATAAATTCTTTAACAGTGATTTAACTTTCTTAAATCTGCCAAAATATTCTTTGACTTGTATCATCTCTCACTTCAAACACATATGTGCACACATGCACACACACAATGGAAACAAAAGCAAGAAAAAATAAGTCTTTACACACAGAGTTTTGAAGGGAGAAATGATAGGATTTATTACCACAAGTATGTATGAGAGGCTGAGATAAATTTGTCCTTGAAGATAACAAAGATGGATGAACAAATTGCAGCTGTTTTTACAGGTCTGTCCTTAGGATAGTAATAACTGAAAATGCTAATCTTTGGGTCCCTCAACTACTTGCACTTCACATATTTGAAATCCCTTAAGGAAACTGCATTTAAATAAGCATCTTTGCATAACAATAAGGTGTGAAACCAGATATTAGTGACTAAAGGCAAAATTAACATTTTAAGTCTGTTCTTTTTAATTATAGAAAACACACTAGAAAGACATATTTCCTCTAGTTACTACAATAAATATAAGCAATGGTATGGCAAATGACAATTGGAATCACCTCCAGACCATTAGAAAATAAGTAGCTGTTAAGTTCTATTCACTGGAAAAGAGTGTGTAAGGTAGTCTTGACATTTTCTTTAAAAATTTCATAAATTTCCCCCTACATTTGGGTTGCAGATTCTTGGTCACATTTCTTTTTTCTTTGTGGAGAGATATTTTACGATAGACTCGAATTTTTTATAAAAAAGCTTCAGTTTCCCATCTGTCAAATTGTATTTTATTTTTTGAGGTTTCCGTTCAATTTATGTAAGTTGAAAATATTGTGATAAAAGTTTTCTTTTACTTTAATATCTTTTAAAATCATTTCAGGTGGCAACTCTTCCTCCCACGCATGACTATACCGTTACTTCTCACCACTGACCTCCCTTTGCAGGACAGCAGCCCCTCTGCCCACCTGTACTGTGCTGTTGCGCTCATCATCTACTTAGTGGTGTGCAAGTCAGCCGGCCTTGGACTCTGCAGGCTTCTCTTAACAAACCTGCCCCTTTTGGGGCGGGGCTCTTTTTTTTTCCTGCTGTGTCTATGTTAGTGTCCACTATTCTTTTCTTCCCTTCTCTTTTATAATTAAACCTGTTCTTTTAAATTATAAAAAATAAATAAAATAAAATCACTTGAATTCCATAAGGACCGTCTCTACTCCCATAGTTTTCACTTTTATTGCTAATATTGGAAATTGTTGGTTTTTTCTCTCTCTATATTTCATCCTTGTGTTGCAAATTTAATCAATAGATCAGAGATTTGGAATTAGTTTTTTGAAACACCCCCTTTGACTGAAAAACTGTTATTTTCTCTTATTTGGCATACTAAATTTTTTTTAGCTATAGGGATGATAGACTTAGATCAACTTGTTAAAAGTTTTTTTTTAATGATCTATGTAATGGCATTTATAAATTTCCTTGAGTCATTGTTTCAGCCTCATCAAATGTGTATTGATACATATTGCTGTCATTGATATTTAAATATTTTCCTTTTTCCCTCATACTATGTCATGATTTCTGCTGAAATCATGATTTGATTTCATGCTGAAATCAAACACATTAGGATAAATAATCACATTAGGATAAATAATCCTAATGTATAGTGTATTATTTCCATCTAGCTGGAGATTTTATATTTATCTTACTTTCACTATGATCAGAAAAATATTTCATAACAAGTAAATCTTTTTTAACCTGTTTGCCTTGTAATCTTGAATATAATAGATTTTCTTAAATGGACTATTTTTACATGAAACGGTAGATATTGGTTCACTGTGAATCCTGGTATTAATTTTTGTCATTAATATATTTTGTCTATTTTTTATAGTTATAAAGAAATGTGTTTATTTTTACATATCTTTGACTTATTTTATTCCTATTATTTTACTTTCTTTGTACATTTCAAAGATACAATGCAGTATATACACACCTAGGGTCATATGTCTTGATAAATAAGCCACTTTTAAAATATATTTCCTTCACTGTGTAAACTTTTGCTATAAATTAGCTTAGTACAATATTAGCATGATTCATGTTGGGGTGAAATTTAATAAAGTTAAAAACTAAGCTCCCACTTCTTGTTCAACAGGTAGATTTGGGAGTCTTCAATGTTTGGGAATAGATAAGGTTCTCTTAGGGACATGGTCTAAACATTAACTGATATGACCAGAAAATCCAACCCAGCTCCAGGAACACAGAAGCAGACACCCGTACACATTTCTGTGTCAAAGACCAGCACCCAAGATCAGATGTCCCAGCAGATAAGACAACTGATGTACACCAGGTGCCCTAAGTTAGAAAGCCCAAGAAAACAGGATGAAAGAGAGCACAAAGGGCACAGACCTCTACCTTCTCACCAGTCCAATTCTTCTTAGTGGTATATTCAACAAGTCCACCTTTTTTGTTCTCTACTCTATCTTTGGTGAATTATTTCACCCATGTCTCCAGCCTCACCTCAATATATCTCCCTATTACAGTTAATTCAACTATTTTTATTCAGTACTTTACATAATATATTTTCCCATTAAAAAAATTGAACTTATTTGTGCTTTATAAGTACCATCTTACTAGGAAGTTTGGTTTATTCTATATGTTAACTTCATTATTTCAGTTGTAATATGTGGATATACTGTAGATTTGCTTGAATCAATTCTGTCATGTCATTATATATTTTTTTTCCCATTTGAGGAACCAAATAAGTAAATGAAGACATTTTTCTCACTAAGAGTGTCTATATTTGGATAATTCAGAATTATCTTCAGGCTATTTTAATGACTTTTATTAGCCCCTCTCCTATATACTTCTCTTTGTATTTATGTGTATATATACTTTTTAAACCACGTCATAGAATACTCAAATGTTAACATTTTTTAGTTACAAAGTAGTAAAGTTCTCTCTCCAATCCTTCTTGACTAGGCTCCAACCTTGGTATATAAGATTTACAACTCTCAGAGTACTCTATATTAAGAAACTTGGACAAATACTGAACCTGTAGTATATAGTGTTCTTTCTATTACATTACAGCAATATCTCTAGAATGATGACCACAAGTCCTTTAAAAAACACTCTTGAGAAAGTTCAAAATACTCAAAAAATTTGTTTATTCCAAACAACATATTTATAAGTTCCTCACTTAAAAAAATATTTATTTTTATTCTTTAAATCACAATCTCAGTAAATATTTTTTTGGGATACCTCCCCACCTCCCTCCATTCTCTCACACCCCACTCTTTGTTGTTTGCTAGTTTGTGTTGAGTTCATTAGCCTCCTTTTTTCCTGTGGTAGTGTTCTTTCATTGGGTGAGGGACTGTGTTCTTGGAACCAGGTGAGCCTTGATGGTGTTTCCAGTCTTAAGTTTGTGTTGGGCAGCCAGTCTATATTTATTTGTGGTCTGTCCATGTTTTCTCACTGTAGGCTATCTTCTCCAATCCCATCTCTGTTGTTTCACCGCTTTGTTTCACTTTTTAAAAGCATTTACTTTGGAAAACTTATTGAAGGAGGAGGGTAACCAGTGAACCATGGTGGAAGACTACAGGTACTTTGGTATTGTGTGGGGTATAGTAACAAACATCTTTTGAAATTTTAATTCATTCTTCTAAATTATTTACAGTGTTGTAAACTAGTGTAACTTCAAAGAAAATAATTTAGTAATGTAAAAAGAAAACTTGCATTTATAAAATATTTCTCTATTTCTGTAAGATGGAACTTACATCTTACAGAAATTGATCTTCTAACATCAACAAATGTCTTTCTCAAGGATTTGGGAGATCTCCCTTTACAATGTAAAGGTAGGGCCCCTGTTATCCAGTCTGTGAGTGGTCAGGAGCCTACCTTTCCTAAGTTCATTTTTGCAAATAGAGATCTAACCACAGTGACCAGTCCCCTATGCATGTCTATTTCCCATACTCTCTGGAACTCTGACCCACCCCTCTCCTCTACTTCCTTATTCTCCTCTGTGCAGATTGGAATTGACTTACTCTTTCTGTGCTACTGCAGTCATCTTCATAAAATTTGTCTTACTACCTTTAACAAATGTCTGGGAACAACCCTCATGCCCACTTGCCTTTGCAGGTGTCCCTCGTTACCAAGGCAAGTCCTCCCAAGACTGCCTGCCTGTGATTATTCAAGCTTCCCTTTCAACAAACTTGTTTCTTTCCAGGGTAGTTTTTCTGCCTTTTTGTATCTATACAACTATTTTTTAATACTTTTTCCCTTTTTATAATAAACCTATCTTTTTAGATATAAAAAAGTCAGACTTTGTTTTTATTTTATTTTTTATTTTATGGTGAAATGGACATTTTTTCAAAAGTGATTTTAACAAGTTAAAGAAAATTTTATGAAGATTTCATTTGTTTCACATTCTCAGCTACATATTGAGTTTTCCTTGTTCTCTTTTTGTGTTGTGTTTATTTTAGTAAATAGAGTAGTATTACATAATTGTCTGATTTGCATTGCCTAGATGACAAGTGAGACTGAGTAACTTTGTACATATTGGTTGGCTATTTGGATATTCCATTTTTGATAAGATATGTTTCTAAATTAAAAATTTTATAGTCCCTTTTCTTTTGTGGTTATATTATAAACACTATGAATTGACTATATTGATTATTACTTTTATTGTAACAACTTAATGTGAGTACTTTGCTAGGTTAGTATAAAACAATAACTTTTTCCAATCTATGGTTTACCTAGTCATATTATACCAACATTTGTTGGTATACATATTAATGTATACCAACATTTTTATATGCCATTAAAATATTTCATATATTTAATACTTAGCCCCTTCTGTGTTATATTTAGTAAGAAATATTTGCCTAATTTAATATATGTTTATTCTAAATTATTTTCAATACTGTGTGTTATCTAAAAAAACAATTTACTTAGATTAATTAATTTAAAGATATTTCATTAACTAAATATAAAAATCTTTAGTCAAAATATTTAAAGGGAATAGAATTCGAAGACAAAAACATTTGTGGGTGATTTATGCATTTTATACATTAACCAAATAAAGACACACTTGTGATTTTTAATAATTAAACAAATATTTTCAAATTTTAGTTATAAGTGAAAGTGCATAATATATTTCAATATTTTTCTGTGTTTATTAGGACTCACAGAACCATATCTATAAAAATCATTTATGGTTAATTCAATCTAAAGTAAATTTCACAAAACCTCAAAGTCACAGCATTTGTATTTTATTCATTAGGTGTACTTATGTTGTTATATTTACAAAGCTATAGTTTCTTTAATTATTTTTACAATAAATTCACATAAATCAAGCTTTTTCTCTTTTTCCAATTTGATTAGTCATCTTTATTTAATTTTCTGTTATCTTCTATAGAACATTCATAAATTTATATTTTCTCAATGTTTAAAATTAAGGTCAATTAATTTTAATCTACTCTGTTCTTTATATTTTCAAAAGAAGAAAAGACAAATATTAGAAGATAGTTCTGATGATTCCAAACTTTTAAAATGGTGTGCTCTATGTTAATGTCATAATGAATATTTTGTACTTATCATATAACTAAGAAATTATATTCCATGATTTAAAGTGATAAAAACAGCAATTTCTAAGATATTTTTACTTTGAATTTGCTAAAATACATATTTTATCTGTCCAACTATTTACAAATTTCTCTCAAACTAATATTTTTAAAATAAATTCATATGTGAATGGCAATTTTCAATGCAGCAATATGCATTTTAGGAATTTTATCCAAAGGAAGGATTTTGCCCATTTAAAAAAATGGGCAAAAATACAAGTATACTTTTCCCTGCTGAACTGGCAGTTAGCTGTTTTTTATTTTTAGCCAATCTTCAGGTAAACTAAAGACATATTCACACAATTGTCTAAACATGCCACCTACAAATTAAGGTTGCATTCTCTACTGACATGTTTGAAAGGACTAGATGAAATCTTTACCATTTTACCCATCAACTTTAAATAGATATTTTCATTGTGTAGATTAATAACCCCAAAGACTATTGCATAAAAAGAGATGGTTAGTAGCATGGAATTTAATGTATAGTCACATCACATCTATTTTACAATCAATATGGAATTTTATGTTTTTTTAATGTAATCCATTTATCAAAGAGAAAGTCTTATTATGATATTTTCATAAAATTGTTTTTGCTTTTTTCTCCTCAGATCATTCAATTGCATGGTACTGAATAGAATTTTAAAAATAGAAGAGCTCTGAATTGTCTTTCAAAAAGAAATTTGGTGAGTGATATGGGTGTTAATATTGCCAAGGATAATAAACCAGCAGCAGAATATAATAGTTGAATAGATTTCTAGAAGCTTTGAAAATTAGTATTCCTTCCAGGGCAAAAACATAATAAGTAACATATTTATACCTATATTTTCACCTTGCATTTTCTAACATATACTATTTCACATACTCATTTCTAAAAATTTTTGCGCATTTTTTTCTCTACTCCTTTGAACAATCTTGTTTTGTTCTTTGTTTTACTACACTAGAATTTTCTGTTGATATTCAATTTTGTTTGATATTATGTACTTACCATTGACCCATCTACCTAAGGAAATTTGGGTTCTTAATTCATTTTCTTTGAATACAGGAGAATGATGCATCTTTACTTACCTACCTGCAAATTACTGGTTTCTTAAAATATTTTATAATTGTTTGCTGTAAAATATGGCACATTTGTGCATATATTTTAAAATAAGTTTTATGAATGTCATTTAAAAAAACATTTTAACCTATTTTTGCTCCCTTGTATAATTGCAAATACCTGCCAATTTATGTCCGATAATATTTAACATTTAACATTTTTACTTCACTAGTTAAGACTAGTTTAATTTTGAACAAATGTAAGCTATTCCAGATTAATATTAATTTTTTCACAGAAGGGTATTTATTTTCATTTTTGGAAAGCTTTGATACAAAATTATTTTGAGCTACTTTGAAAGGAATTGCCTGAACTGAAAAGCTAGAATCCTATTTTAAAAACTAACAATGGTAGATGCACTTTAAGCAACCTGTTTATGATAAAGATGTGGGCATTTCTCCCAGGTTTAGACAAGGGAGAACAATAAGAAAAAGTCTGATCAATCTTTATGGGAGAGTTTTTGTACTGATTTTAAAACAATATAAAGTTCCAAAACTGATATCCTCAATATAAGCATGAAATTAGACAATTCATATTAAAAAATGATATTCCATACATTAGATGATATATCCCAAAATATTTGCCATTAAAAGCAATTTAGTCAAAAGCAGCCTAGAGAAATACATCATCCTGGAAGAAAACAAATCATTATTTGTTTATTGACACTAAAGAGTGGTGAAAAACATGGCTAATATGGATATTTAATCAAAAATGTAGCCATACTGGCTCAATAATGGTGAAAAATGTGCAGTACATTACTTTCTGTTTTCATTAAACAATAGAAATCTGAAAAGGATTTTCATTTTTGTAACAAAAGTCAAGGAAAAATAATGCACAACTTATTTTGGAACATTCATTCTAGAGGCAGAGAGCATACCCAGGAGAAGGAACTACTTTATTCAAGATATGCATTTAATGTCGTTCCTGCTTTTGATATATATTAGTGTATTCAGGCTTTATGTGCTATTTGATAAAATTTGGTACCTGTCCCCAGACTTGATCTGACTTTGTTCACTATGGTACTTTCTTTCTCAGAATAGCTATTAAAAGAATTCATGCAGCATGAATTTTTTTGTCTTCTTTTACACAACGAAATACTTGTGAACATTCATAGCTTACTTATAATAATGTTTTAATTTAATTTTCAGTGCATGTTTTCAGCAAGAAAGACTTGTGTAAATCTTTTTCAGTAAATCTGACTGTTCTGTTTGAACTGTATCATAGGAATCAAATATTTATTTCCTCTACTTAAGAATACAAACTGAAATTCATAGAGGGATTCTATCCAAATAAAAGAGAAATAAATACTACTTTAGAAAAGGTCCTCCTAATCATTTGTTAAACATTATTCATCTATAATTAATGATCATCAGAGACCATGTAATTCAGAACAGATTTACTGGTCATCAAAATCTAAATTTACATTGAAAATGGCTTTATATAGAATTTTGCATCTCTATGGTAGTCCTTTTTTACTTGACCAGGAATTTATGTATTTATACAACTTTCGTATCCTAATAATGGCAATTTTTTCTTCCCTTCCTAGAAATATTTTTAGTTGGATTTTTCTCCAATCCTTGACTATAATGGTGACTCTTTAGATATATATTTCAAAGCTTTTCTTCACTCTGCATTGTTTTTTTTTTTTTTTTTTTTTTTGTACCTGAAAGGTACAAGGAACAATTTACTAAAATCTAAAATGGGATATATGGCTGAGATCTCAAAAAGAACATGTCTAAAAATACATCCATTATCTTCACTGTTCCCTATCTTAGTGAAAGATACTACATTATCCTCAACATCTTTATCCATAATCCTGGGGTTTGTATTTGATTACTTCTTGTTGTTTAAAACAATGTCACTTATCATAATTTGGGTTAGTAACTTTTTCTCATTCATATCTCTACTGTCTCAGTTTTTCTTTTTCACAATTTCACTTAGTCTATGAAGCTCTACACCTTGTTTTACCTGTGTTTACCCAAGTGGGTTCTTATTTACCTGTATCTTTTCCCTATCTCATTCTTGCAAACATTAGAATATTATGATTTCTCACATACAACATTTTATTCAAACCATATTCACTGTTTGATTATCCACTGTCTTAGAAAAATTCAGAATGCCAAATGTAGATTTTTACGATTCATCAACAATGATTATAATCTTACCTTTTAGGCCGGGCACGGTGGCTCGTGCTTGTAAGCTTCAGCCTACGAAGCGGCCGGGGTTAGGGATTGCGGTCCGGGTCCCGCCTGGGGCCCGTAGCGAGACCTAGTTCCAAAAAAATAGCTGGGCGTGGTGGCACGCGCCTGTAATCCCAGATACCTGGAAAGCTGCGGCTGGGGATTGCTTGAGTCTGTGGTACCCCAGGCAACGAGAGCCTGTGGTTCCATGGGCAAAAATAGTGAGACCTAGTCTCAATAATAATAATAATAATAATAATAATAATAATAATAATAATAATAATAATAATAATAATAATTTTTACCTTTCAATAATTAACCCTAATCTTCTGTTTAAATTTCACTGAAAAGTTTTATTTTGACCTTCACTTATATTGTCCTCTGCCATAGGCTAATAATTTCCTATGTATCTAACTAGTATGTATCTACTTTTCAAGAAGAGGAACATGAATTCACCTTTTAATGAAACTTAGCCTGGTCTCCATATTCTGGGTTAGTTTTTTATAGTGTCTCCTTGTTTTTATTTTATATTGCTGTCATAACAGCTCAACATAAATGTTTATTAGCTTCCAACCTGATATATTTGTTACCTTATAGTTTTGTATTATATCAGTACAAGTAACACTAGGATGAACTTAAGGTCAACAGAGTTTCATTTCATTCTGGAGACTGGAGAAATATTAATATACTTTCCTCTTCAACTTTCCTTATATTAGCCCTATTCATTGGCTTGTCTACCTCTTTCTCCGTGTTCAATCAACAAATATCCTTTCTCTTTAATTGTACTTATACAGTTTGATCTCACTCTGTCTACGCCTGGAAACAAATACATGATTTTAAGAATCTGTGTGTTAGATAGGGCCCACCTACAGTGTAAGCTGCCCATCATAATGTCCTTAAGATTTAGTTAATATTTGCCAAGTCCTTTTTGTCATGTAAGGTAATGTATTGAAAGCTTTTAAATATTGAGACATTAGAACGCTCTAGTTCTGATGTTTTTGATGTGGACACCTTTAGTAATCTTTTATCTTGTTCAGCATAGTTTCCACTCCACCTTTTACTTTTTCCATTATGTATACAGTGTACAGCATTGCCATTTTCATTTATTAACTATCTTCTTGGTTAGATTACTTCATGAAGAACAATGTTTGAACTCTTTGACTTCTCCCTAGAAAATGTGGGTTCTTGCACATTTGTTAATCAAAGCACTGCCTATTCCTGCTTATTTTTATCCCTTATCTACAACGACTTACTGTTTAAAGTTGCACTTGGACAGCTTGTAATAGAATATAATTGAATATGAAGATAACAAAAAGAGAAAAGTCTGTGTTTCCCCCTTTCTGTTTTGAGCAGTGTTCATCTACAGCAGCAAATGCAGCTCTTTCATGGTTCCAGATTTCATCAAACACTTGCTTCCTTTTGTTCCTGCTCAGTTTTATGCTTTATTCATGATTTCATTACCAACTCATGTTTGACTTTTTATCTTGTTAATTAAATTCTTGCACTGAATCCACCTCTTTAAACTAGTCATTGCTGTTTTTTGTTTTGCAGCTCAGAATCTGATTTATAGGCAGATCAGTTGTTCTGTGTGCACATATATAAAACCATTGTTTTAATATACATTAACATGAGGCAGCTACTTGTGCACATATTTAGAGTAGTTCAGAATAACAGAAAATTTCTTATTTCTGGAGAGAAGCATATTTTAAAATAATTTTTATTTGGAGGGAACTGTCAGACAATACAAAATATTTCTTATTATATTTTATAGAAAATATAGCTAAAATATTAATTTAGGTGTTCAAATTCTGTATATACTGGACAAAATGTTTTTGTTTATCTATTATTTAATGCACTGTTTTCAGTAAAAATTTATAAACTACATCTTTGACATTAGTGATTTTATCATCAATCATCAGTGAAGCTTATTTCTATTTGGAAACTTTAATGATTTTTTTTAGTGAATTATTTTCATATCAATGTTATTGTGATAGATTTTTTTTTGAAGAAGAAAATTTAATTTCATGCCACAATTAATCATTTGAATAAATTTCAGAAGACATCTTTCCATTTATTCTAACATATAACTGTATTTTAAGCATTTATTTGCTGTTAGTGATGATCTGTAATAACAATCAACTCTTGTAATTTCATGTTTATATTTTATAAATAATTGTTGAATGTGTGTTGTAATGAGCATATTCTTTTTAAGAAATGAATCCACAAAGGTGTTCTACAGAAACTATCAATGCTAGAAATGACTGTGACCTGAAGTGTTTATCAAAATGTCCTCAAACAGAACATGGTTGTTTTAAATGCATGGAATTTGAGAGCATTTAAAGTTCTGATACTGTGTAAGGACTTTCAGAAATACCTTTTGGGGAAAATATCACATTACTTTTCAGGCAAATGTCAGGAATTAACCTCACTTTCATCTTTGTGTATAACATTCTTGAGAAGCAGAATGGTACTTCAAATTGCATTTATGTAATACATAAGAACATTCTGCCAAATTAGCAAAGTAAGAAAGAAGTAAGCATTGTTTCATGTATTCAAAAGTGATTTAAATTATTAAAATAATGTTTGTTTTATATTTTATAATTTCTTCCAAGGAGAAAATGAAGCACTATATAACAAATTATATGATAGTTAGGTAGTGAAGATATTACTATATGTTTATCCCAGAAAGCACTTGATGACTTTAGTTCTCCTGAGAAAATTTACTCAACAAACACTCCCTGAAAGGCATAATTGTCTTTATCATGTGATCAAGTTTACTCTCTTAGTCAAAATGATTGACTAAGCAGGCTCAACCTCTAATCAGATTGTACCTCATATGTATTTGAAACTGTACTGGAATACTGAAACAGTTTACCAAAGAATGAACTGCAATTTATTCTTTGTCTTGTATCTGAATTATTAATAACAGTGCTGATAGTTCAGTTGGGAACTCTGAAAGTGTCCTGATTTCTACACTTGCTCACTGGATCAGTTTCCCTAGATGTGTGACGTATACCTCCTTATAGGAAACTTGGGATAGCTTGAAAATTCTTGCAATCATCAGCATCAATATTTTCCTAAAGATACCAGAGGGTTAAAACAATTTATTCAATATTAATCCATGTTTGAACACCTTAGTTATACAATACATATGGTATCCCTCCCAAATATAAATATCTAATATGAAAAAAAATTACATGCATTTTTATAAAAAATTCATCTTTAAGTCAACAATATATTACAAGTTACACTATAAAAAACTGAGATACTTTAACATTGAATAAAGTTGCTCTCATTTTTAAATGAGTTTTTTTAAATTTCTCCTTCCTGTAAGTCTCTTTAATTGATTCTTCAATATATTCATCCATGTAATGATAAGGTTTATTTTTTTTCTGCAAATATACTTTTCATTTAGTCTTTTAATTTGACTATATCTCCTCATTGTGTCATTGTATCAAGCATTCTAAAATGTTATTTCCTATGTATGTACATATACACATACACTCAAACACAAAATAATCATTAATTTAATAAACACCCTACCTGTTCAGATATTAAGCTGTTCAGCATTTTTCAGTATTGGGTCTGTTAGGCATATCAGTCAATTCAAGCTCTTTTAATGTGACCAGATGAATCGTGATCATGCTCTCTCTAAATGGGTGAAATAATAATGATATTTTCAATAATTATATTAGATTCAGACAAAAAGGTTAAAATATTATCTGTTTTATATTGATTATAGTCTAAAATATATTTTAAATATATTGGATTAAATAAACTATATCATTAAAATTGACTCAAGTTTTTATGGACCTTCTTTATTATGGTTCCTTTTAAAATATATGATGACCAACTATATTTAATTCACATATATAAATTAAATTTCACAGCTATAGAGAGGACTCTTCATAAAAAGGGGGTTTACATGTTCCTTGTTCCACATAATGAATAGTGTTTCTGAGCAATGAGGTCAAAGTAGTGAACACTTGGTGGGGAATCAGGAAGTGAGACAGGAGCAGATAGCTACAGAGAAAAACTGAATGTTTGCTTCTCAGCTTTGGACTCGTACCAGGGACTTGGGTCTATGAAGGAGAGATATGGTGTTAATATGTGCAGCCACAGTTGGCAGAGGCGTGTGGGTGAGAGATGTGTGGGAAGGCTGACAATGGCAGCTGTTAACCTTGATTTCTACTTTTGATTTTGGCCCTTTCCTCACAAATTTGTCTGATCCTTTTTATTCCTTTCTTATAGTTCTTTGCTAGAAGGTGCCTTACATTTGTGTCAAATTTTCAGGACTGAGAGACCTTACATTGCATCAACACTGTTTGATTATGTACTTATCCACAACAGGATGGATAACAGGTGTTTTTTTTTTTAAAGAAACTATCATCCTTTCTTCTCTCTCTATGTACACAAATCCAAATAAAGCTTTTTCATCCTAAGAGTGCACTTTGTTTTTATGCAGTGGATGGCATGAAAGTTTGGAAATCTGAGAGTACCCTTTAGTTTGCACATTGATAGCATTATTCTAGATAATGAAGTTGAAAGATGTAATCTACATATAGTGTTTGATATGCAAGCATCATGCACCTAAAATGATATCATAAACTAAGAGTCAAATGTTATAGATAATATATTTCAAGTGAAAATTTAATTTGTGTTAAGACTTGAAGGCTTCATAGGAATTTATGGTTAAAATTTAGGGAAAAGTGAATACTACACATGAAGGCTAATTGATATTCTAAAAGGCTCATCTAGAATATGATTAAAAGCAGGAAGGTTGAGGTATATAAGGAGATGAGATACCATGTTTGAATATGGAAAGGTCATTCCTATAGCTACGCTCAATGAAGCATGCAACTCCATGGTGACTATCTCCAAAGACTGAAAGACATTGAGTCACTATCTCTAATTTAAAGCTGTCATTTTTCTTTAAAATTTTCTCTATAATTAAGTATAATTTACTTAAATTTCCTTGGAAAATTCACAAATCTATCCTTTTTATATAAAATAATATTTTATTTGTTATTTCTCAGTGTTATCAAGCATTTTTTAAAAGAATAAAATTTGGTCATTCACTGTATGTAACACATAAATGAAGCATGGTTGCTTAGGAATGCCATAATTTCCATCTATTCTGACATTTTAAGAGCATTAAAATTTGACCTTAAATGGCTAAAGGGTGGAGAAAAAATCTGTTAGCTATTCATGGTCCTGTTTTACTTCATTATCTCTTGTTGAATCTCCTACTGTTAATAAAATTGAAAAATCACGCTGAGCTGAATGTCCAATGGCCTGAATAAAATCGATTTTAACTTTGTATATCTCTTATCTTAACTTGATCATTAACAGCAATGGCAAAAAATTATTATAGCAATATTTTATTTGTATATATGTAATGGTTGGTAGTTTATGCTGTGAATTTACCATATCACAATCAATAAAAATGACAGATTTTGAGGTCAAACTCATCACTCCAAAAACCAAGATTAAGATAATCTCAGTCACCTCATTAAAATACTTATCAAAATGCTACTTATAATTACTTAAACTTGAAGGAAATATTAAAATATAGATTGCTAGAAAATCACCTTATTCAAAAATACTTTGAAAAATATCAGAGATGTCATAACATGTTAGCTTTTATCTGTTTTCTTTAATCATATATACAAATAGATGTTTCTATTAACTAGTAATAAAACACGGGGTCCAATATAAAACAATAATAACAGGTGAAAATGATTCAACTTTTTTCTATATATCAGATACAGTTTGCATGAAAAATAATTGTTTTATGACTTACCCTTGCAACATTATATTTTTTATTGAATGATTTTATATGAATTTATTAAAATATTCTATCTTCCATTCCCAGAATTGTGGTTTTTAAATCAAAGTTCAAAAACCCTTTTCTCTAGATGCTAATAGGATACTTGTTTTCTTGACTCAGTGCTTTAATTTAATTAAACCCTCCTGCTGTTTGGATCCATTGTTCAGAAATTCTGTTTTGTACCAGGAAAAGAAAAGTTATTGCAGCATTTTCAGTCCTTCAGAGGATGGTCCACTGGGAAGTTAGATCCCAGTGCCCCTAAAGCTATTAAATATAGGAGTAGCATGGCATTGATTCACCTAAGCATAACTGCTAGAAAATTAGTTCACATTAAGCTGCATTTACAAAGTTAGTTAGCAATGCCCTTCTCTTAACACCTCTAAGAATATACTGAATGTAAATATCAAATACACACATTCATGTATCTGAGGAGATTCTTATTCTTCTCTTGATTAAACTAGAAATGACCATTCTAAAACCACCCATTGCAACAGATTTGTAGCTTTTATTTTTATAGAGTTGCCTTTTTCAACAATATTTACAGGAGAATTGACAAATGTTTAAGTTTAGGAACTTTATTACTCTTTTTATCTCTGAATATGTTTGTTTTCAAAAGAAAATTTGTTTTTAGAGAAATATCATTCATCTTTATAATAGAGATAAAAATAGGCAGTTTAGTTACCTGATGAGTTATTATTAGGTAGGAAATTATTTGAAAATATAAAACTTCTATATAAATATTATTCAACTATATGATAAAATTATATGACTGATGTCTGTTCACTTGTGCTCTAACTCAATCCCTTCCCACTAATTATTGATGCGAATAATTGCTGTTTTCACTCTATAAAGATAAGTATTTTTATATTTTAGAAAAAATTAAAATAGTACTATTCTCTTTTTAATGTTTTTAAAATATTCTTTCCATGGACAAATTTCAGGTTTAAATGGTATCTTCAGTCTTAAGGATACTATGATTCTCTAAATTAGAATATACTCTTAGAAGAAGAGAATCATTCCCTACTCTCAAAAAGTATATTAAGTATCAATAAATAATAAATGTTTTACTGTGCAATTTCTTAATATTCCCCATAGTCTGCTTCCACACTTTTTGAAGTGAGAGGTAGAAATTTTATTAGATACAACTTTCTCATTTATCTCACATTCTTCCTCTCTCTGTTACTCTCATAAGTATATATGCAGATGATGTAATAATGACATAGATGCTACGAACTAATGAATCTCTTATTTTGTTCCTATATCTTAATTTATAAAGTTATTTTTGAGGGCTGACACAGAAATGTCAATGCATTGAGTAAAGTACTTATTACTTACATTTCCTAATAGTAGAGATCATTCCATGACATGGGAGACAGTTGGATTTTTCAGCAAACAGAAGACAGGAACAAAATGAAAGCCTGATTCAGGATTTTTCATAAGAAGCAATATAAAGCAGGGTTTTAGATTAACTACTTTGAGTATTGTCATAGAATTTGGACTATAAAAGTGGTCTGTAGTCACCTTTTCTGAACTTGGAATGGTTCAGAACAAAGGAAATACTGACATGGTGTGTGAAAACTTGGTTAGAAAGTGATTGGTACACAGCCTCAGGTGAAGGGAGAAAAGTTTTAGGCAATCAGACCTTTAGGAAAGAAGTAAAATTTTGGCCAGTTGTATGACCCTATGATTTAGTGAATTCAGTGTGGGGGAGGGGTGAGGGGTAAGGAGGGCAGTACAGAATAAATGGGGCAATTTTAAATGCAGTACAAGATAAGTGGAGGTGGAGTATTTGGGGCAGGAAGTTCTATCTAGTTCCTTTCTAGCTATTTCTTAAGACAACTAGCTTGCTAGCTAAATAATAACACAAACTAAAAACTCAATACTGTTCTCACTGACTTGCTTTTCCAATTCAGTTTAATTTGTGACCTAAGGAATTAATAAAATAAAAATGATTTTCATGAAAACTTGGCTTGGGAAATCTGGAGGACTGAATTTCAAATATCAGCTCCAGAAAAGTTAGCCACATTTCCTAGTCGTTTAGGAAAACTTCTTTCCTAAACACATAATGGTAATAATCATATTAATAATTGTACAGCATAGCTATTGGAATAATTGAATGTCATAATTTTTAATAATTCTTAATCTATTAAGTTAACTTAAGGTATGCAGGTAATAAATTGTTCCCTCTCTAATGAAAACTACCACAGTATAATTCTCAGAGGGCACCACTGTTTCTAATACCCACTTTCAGGCAGGGGCTTACTGAAAGGATGAACTTATTGTTTTGACCTACAGATTGTATGTTTTGAGAACTTTTTATTATATTTTAGTCTAGAAACTTAAACTCATCAGAGAAATAATTACACAATGTATTGAACATATATTTTAAGAGTTAAAACAAATAAATTTTACTTAAAAGATTTTTTAACAAATGATATCAATATTTTTAAATTATTGAGATAGAGAAATACATTACACAATTGGCTTATTTACATTTGTATACCATTCAAAATGCCAAACAAGTCATGGACAATATCCAGTATTACAAAAGGAGAAAGCATTATGAAAAATAAAATAATTTTTGGGCATTACTGTTTCAAATAGGAAGTTAAAACTTTACTTATTTAACTCTAAAATGAATATTATAATGAAATATTTTATTAGACAGTAAATATGTAAGTGCTTGGAACTAAGAACTAACTACTGAAACTCAAGAACATTATATATCTGAGAGTAAATAACTTAACTCTACTTGTTAATTTACTTTTTCATTTTACCAAGTAACATAAAAGGAAGTGAATCACTGCAACTAGGCTTACATTATGTACTAGGGGAATATATGTCAAAAAGATAAATGTAAAAAAAAATTCAGAGTATTTCAAACTTATACATATATGATGAGTATATGTGCTGAGTACTATTATATCAAATTGTTTCTAGGAGCAAATTGTTTCCAGGAGCATATTCAAGGAAGACATATACATAATCTAAGCATATTCTACTCCTTTTCAACTTTTCAACGATTGAATTGACATTCTTTGGAAAAATATAAAAATAAACTGAAACTAATAAGAAATGTGCTGAAGAAGTCTTAAGCCTCTCTAGACAATTAAGGAACAATTCTTCTTTGGTGTAAGTGACAAATGAAGAAGGAAAGCAGACTGAACAAAATATGCTTTAAACCTTAATTTAAAATCCATTACTTAAACAATAGACATGATAATTGTTGAAACCTTCCTTGTAAGTTATGAATTTCATTCTCTTTTAAACAGACATTCTATTTTTTTTTCTACATCAAATATAGTTAATAATAGTCTGTAACATATGGATAGCTACTTGTACCAAATGGTGATGGCAGTGATAAGTTAACAGATTATGGTATGATTATTAAACAGCTGTAGACATGATTTTGCATTGTGTTTCCTGGCTTAAGAGTAGGCCAAAAGGGGGTACATTTAATATACTCAATACTTTTTAAACAACTACAAAAGAATAGATTATGTTAATCTGTCTTTTTTTTTTCCTATAGGAATTGAATTTATACATCTTCTCCCATCAGGAGTGAAAGAATAGAGACTTATAATGAATGTCAACAATTTAAGACAGCGTAAATAAGCATAATATCAACTCACCTTTGGTTAAATATGATATTTTGATATGAAATTTCATCAATTAATGTTACAGAACATTATTTCCTAGTATCACTGCTTTTTTTATTTATACTAAAATAACATGTCATACTTTAAAAAAAATGCTAGTAGGCTTTCCATTTTCTCAGCAAAGTATTACAATGAGCAGTAACTGAATTACTAATTGTCAAGCTCAAAAATACTAAAATTTATCTGGTGTTTGGATATAATTCAATGGAAGATATAATCACAATATCTGTACATTTTGAAATGCTTTGAACTCAAATTTTGTAATAATCTGTAAAGCAAGAAGCTGTTACTCTTACTGGAAATATCTTTGGTCCATGTGCATGCACAAACATACACACACACACACACACACACACACACACACACACACAAACCAGAAAATTTCACTCTATCAGCACTATATACAGGTCCCCACAGCTTTTCAGAAGTTCTTGTGCTGCTACTTGACTTTATACTTTTTTTTAGAGAACGAGTAAAACAAAGGAATAAGAGATCCCAATCCCATTGCCCTGTCCCTTTTTTCTATACCCATATGTACTACCAAACTTATAGGGGAGAATAAAGGGTAGGCCAGAGGCATGGGGGTGAAAGAATTCAAAAGAGCCTTAGTCAAGAGCAGAAGAGGTGGATTTATTGCAATACTCCACTAAGAGAAGGTAAGACAGGAGTGGTCTGCTTCACCTTTCTGAAGAACCTACATTACTAACCTTTTCACTACCACAAAGAAATGTGAACAGGTCCATTCTTACCTCAAAAGGTAAAAAGCAAAACTAGCATCCAGAGACAGCACTATGTTCCTTTATAGAAAACTGTTTTAATTAGGGTTTGTATTGACCATATTGTTTGTGCTTTTGTGTTATTTTAGGGTTTATTTGTTAAATTATTTTTGGCATCTGGGAATGTTCAACAATTTTTCCAAATAAATTAGTGATAATTGCTTCTTCCTTTAAGCCATTTCTGTTTACCATTGGTTTTATAGGAATGCCCTGTTGTGGGGCATAAAACCATCATTTAGTGGGGAAAATCAGTACTTCAAAATCTAGATTGCCCACAAACGGTATAGAAATTCACATTGCAGAGCAGTTTGAATTTAAGATTTAGATTTATTTTATTTAAAAATTGCAAGGACATAATAGAAAACATTAAGATGTATCCATAAATATTGACAAATTTCTCAACATTTTTAACCTTTTCTTTGTCACTATCAATAGATCAGGTTTGACAGGCTGATGATAAGTATATATTTGATACATGCAATTTGAGTTCTTAATATTGCATGTGATCTGAAGGATTAAAAAATGTTACTATATTTCCTTTTATTCCCAAATATTTTAAAATCCTGGCATTTTTAACTGTCAGATGTGCCTTTTGTCAAGATGATTAAATGTCTTCATTATTTGACAAGCAAATTATTACAATAACCTTTGAACAAATTTTCAGTAATTTACTTAGCTTATTTATTTATAATGCTTCCAAAGTTAACTGACAAATGTAGGACCTGTGACTTTTTGGAAATAAGTTAAGTTTGAAGTCTTTTCAATGTGAATATAGTAAGACTATCAATTATGGCAGGATATTTAAAACTATTTGGTTGATACATTTTTTACTTTTAAATAATTTGCTTTAAGATTAGAAACCTTAGATTTTAACATTTCATCAAAGACAGAATTGTAAGAGTGAAGACTTATTTGCTCAGAATTAGAATTAAAACTGGAATAAAAAAGTTTTCTGGTATTTCTCTTGACATCAATTTTTTTTTTAATTTGGCATCACAATTTATTCAAAGGGAATTTTAAGCATAATAATATTATAGAGGAAAAACTCTGCTTTATTTAAAAATATTTTTTAAAGCTTACTCTTACTTAAAATGTTCTTATTCTTATTTACTTATATTTTATTTATTTTTTAAAATCATTCTTATTTTATTCACTGGAAAGATAGGAAGTAATTTTCAGGTTCCTAAGATTTACTTCCACCCTAAGATGTAATAATTGTCCTAATATATATTTACAGGTTCAGAATTGCCAGTCTTATGAGCTACAAATGACATGACTGAAAATATCTTCTAGGGATAGAAATCATAAAGTAATATTTCCAAATATGAGTTATCTATTCTCTTTGACTAAACCTATTTTCTTTTCTTCTGCTCTTCACATCACTTTAAAAATTACCATTAGTTAATCACCATTTAGTAACCCTCAGATTATTCTCATTTCCTTCGGTCACATGAATAAACCATTGAACCAGAACTTCTATTCAATTTTCAATCTGTTTAATTGTATTGTCCCCCTCCCCCACCATCATTTACAACTAGCCCAAAGCGCAAAATGATTCAACAGTGGCAATTGCCCTGTATTTCCTTCCATACTTTTTCATTCAAAAATCATTCCTTGTATTCAGAGTTGCTTCCTTTAAAATTTTATAGATCATAAAACACTCATGTGACTTAATTTTCATTAACCAAATTAAATTCAAAATGCCATTTCACCTAGGATGGCTTCAATTATATCACTACTTTAAAAATATATTCTCATTAATTAATCAGTGCTTAGTGAGAATAAATTGTGGAAAGTAAAAGGTGAAATTGCAAAATAACTAGGGGAATGATTATCATAATCATTGCTAGAGTGACTTAGAACAAGATCTAGCAGTGAAGGTGCTGAAAAGTTGTCAATTCTGTTACATTGCTAAAAAAAGGAACAACAGTATTCCTGGTTGATTGGAATTATAATGAGAGATAATGAAAAGTATCAAAAACAACACATTTCTTTGAAAAAATGGAAAAATGTGTTTACTAAAATAAGATGATAGATTATAGGTGAACCCATATTGAATTTAGTATTGAAAAGTTAAAGCATTTATTTTAACACAATTTTTGTGAAATCTGAGGATTATTAAAATGAAT
Organism: Uropsilus gracilis; assembly: GCA_004024945.1. Taxonomy (NCBI): domain Eukaryota; kingdom Metazoa; phylum Chordata; class Mammalia; order Eulipotyphla; family Talpidae; genus Uropsilus; species Uropsilus gracilis. Next base: position 39,992 of record PVHY01002002.1, read on the forward strand.
ATGTCACATAGGTTTTTGAGTGTATATACTTCTGGTTCAGATAAGAGATGTGAAGTGTAGTACAGATAGAAAATAGAGGATTATCTATACAGACATAATATTTAAAACTTGACATGAGACCACTGAAAATATTATTGTGAACTATATATTATTTCAATTTTTTTTTCATAAAATCCTAGCTCCAATACATATTACCTAAGACAGATACATCAATTGAGATTGAAATATCTTTGAAAAAAATATATATATAAATTACAAACATGATTTAATTTCAAATCTTTAATGTATTTTGAGATTTCTTTATGACCCAACATATGGTGAACTTTGATAAAAGGTTGTGTATGCTTGAAAATCATATCTACTCTTTGTCCATTAGGTCATGTTTGTTATTTGTGTGGATACATTAAATAAACATAAAAATGTTTCCACTTTTCTTTCTATAAACTATTGAGAGAAGACTACTAATGCTTTTCTACTATGTACTGCATTTTTAATTAATGAATATCTTTTTAATTATTTTTATTGAGATAATGTTAGTTTATGACTATATATATAATTATGTGTATATATATATATACATATATACATAATTCAGGGGTACAGGTTTACATCTCCTCAGATGTGCGTTTCTACAGTAGGTGTGCCACTACATTTTGGAATTCAATTCCTTGTTGGATATATGATTTGAAACTATATTCTCACATTTAGTAGTTCCTTTATGGTGTGACAGTGCAGACACTCTTTAGTTTGATGTATTCGCATTTTTTTTTTGTTTATTTCCTAGCCATTAGATATGAAGGCAAAAAGACCTCTATGGACAATAGTAAAACCATTGTTGCCTATGTTTTCTTCTATGTATTTTAAGGTTTTAGGTTCTGTATTCAAATAATTAATCTGTTTTGAATTATTTTCATGTATGATGTTTAATAGTGATTCAGTTTCACTCTTTTGCATTTTGTTGTCCAGTTTTTTCCAACAGTCATGAGAGACTTTCCTTCTCTATTTTATGCCCTTAACCATCCCCTTTTTTTTCACAGCTTACATATACACATGTACGCAAATTTATTTTGAGTTCTCAATTCTGTTCCATTGTTCTGGGTGTCTGTTATTATTATAATACAATCTTAATTTGATTACCATCATTTTTTAGTATAGTAGAAATCAAGGGAAATGATACTTCCATTTGTGTTATTTCTCAGAATTACTTTTTTTTTTCAGTCATTGCTGAGTATAGTCAGAATTTCATATTGACTTATTTCAGTTGCCCTTCCCTCCAAGCTCTACAGGAGTTAATCCAAAGGTCTATTGATAATACTTTTATATACAGCTGGTTGTATCATAGGAAAGGAACATTGCTTCATTGATTCTCTAATTTTACAGTGAGTATAAGCAAATCCACTCTTTGTACAGGGTAAAAAGATATAATCTCATCCCTCAAACAATATGCTGCTTGCTGCCCACATAACACTAAAATATGGTCCAGTTAATGAACAGTAAGGGCATTACATTCTGGGCAAATTGGTGAGAACTTGTAGGGAATCTCAAGATCTCCGGCTGGTGGCCTAAAGGCATTTAACAGCTCTTGATGTATACATTTTCAGGTTAAGTGCCAACTCAAACTAAGAGAAACCTCAGATAGAGTGACAAGCGTTATCTAACAAGATTAAGCTTCAATGACCTATGAGACAGAAAAAAATAATTGCACACTCACTATAGAAAGAATGATGGAAATAATAGGTATAACATCTTATTCAGAGATGTCGTTTACAATCAACATAAATTGAAAGCCAAAGAAAATTCATTGCTTCAGTATTCCTTTAGTCTTCATATTATAGGAATCAACATTTTTAAAACATCATAAATCTTCCTCGGATATTCTTTATTACTTTGTTTCAACATTGCTTTTGGAAAATTTTCAGTTATTATCTGGGAATTAACTTTCACATAGCAGATCAAAACCTAAAATGTAATTTAGAAACACTTCAAGATGAATAATAGCTATTTTATATTGGAACAAAATAACTGAAAACATTTAATGCATGATATTCTTTAAAATTATTCACTAATAAATCTGTCATTACATTCTTTTCAGAGAAATATTAAAATATTCTAGAAATAAATAGGTATTTCATGTCCTGTATTCAATTGTCAGGATCAATTCTAAATAGTTGACCAACCTAATCTCTCCACAGAAAAACATAAAATACATCCTAAAGTTTCACACAAGCAAGACTTGAGAAGCAGTTTGATTTCTCTTCTTATCAAGTAAAAGGCTACAGAATATAAAAAAAAGAACAGAATACTCAACATATATAGATAATGGTTTAAACAGAACCATTGTATAGTTAAAATTTTAAGATATACACAGTATTTATAATAAGCATTTGGAGGACACATTTAAATTTTAATTTTAGATTGAATTTTTAATATTATAGCTGTTGAAGATCAGCAGAATAGGCAAATATTTTCAGTGTTATTGCTAGTAACATTGTATGGTACTAATTTAAAGAAAGTTTCATGTATAAAGGAAATAAAATATCCTTAATATACATTTCTAAATATTTATAAATAATATAATTTTTTTCATTAATTGATAATGAAAAGAAAGTGATATAGATTTTGCAGCTTCGATTAACATAACTAAAACTTTAAAATTTTGAAGAGAATGATGTAAAAGATTTTTGTTCAGTAAAATCAATGAGTTAAAAAGAATGTATTGAAAGCAATATTCATTGATTGGTGTATATTCCAAAAATTGATAATCTTAAATAAATAAATTTTAATTTGATGTTTTACATGCTGCAAGTATTCTTATGATCGTTACTTATACAACTTATGTTATTTAAAAGCATGACATAGAACATTTGGCTGATGACCATTTTCTCATCTAAAAGAATTTTCCTATGTACTGGGGGAACCCGTTAGGTGTGAATCTGATATAACGACTGTCTTTTCTTTGACTGCAAATTTAGTCATGTGACTATATGAGATTTTCATTGCTTGTTTAATGTCACTGGTTTGTAGCAATACAGATTTGTTCTCCTGCCCTTCTGTAGATTAGAAGTTCAAAATGACTCTCACAGGGCTGAAACCAAGGTTTGAAAGGATTGATCTAGCTCTCTGATGTCTCAAATGGAGGCTCTGCTTTTTACACCATTCAGATGTCATTCATAGTTCATTTGTCACTCCTTTCACATCTCTACAACCAGTAAAGGCAGACTTTTTTTGAACTACTTAAGATATAATTCATACCATAAAATTTATCCTTATGTTTCCCCCTCAGTTTTACTATATACCTGTGAATTTTGCTTGTTCACTTTTGCATCTTTTTTTTAATCATTAGTTAACATTGCATTACAACACTGTATATACTTTAGAGGCACAAACTCACACATCTTCAGATTTTATCACACCACACCCACCAAGTCAGTCCCTTCCCTCTTTATTTCCTGCTATCCTCTCCCATTTAGTACCTCCATTCTACAGTCAAGAGTGCCAAGGTTTATTTTGGTTTACTTTTTCTTCAGTTCCTTAATTTCATTTCTTTACTTTTATTATCTGCTGTTTGTCTTTCTCCTCCTGACTTATTTTACTCAGCATAATCCACTCCTGACCATCGCAAATGGCAAGAAGTCATTGTTTTTTATTGTTAAATGGTATTCCAGAGTGTATATTCATCACATCTTCCTAATCCATGCATCTGTCCTTGACCACTTAGGCTGTATCCATAACTTGGCTATTATATTAATATTTTAGTGAACATAGGCATGCATGTATCCTTAAATGGGTGTTTTTTATTCTTCAGGTAAATACATAGTAGTGAAATAACTGGATCACAGGATAGGTACATTTTTAATGTTCTGAGAAATCTCCATACTGTTTTTCATAGGTGCTGGACCAGACTATATCCACCTCTTTATATATAAGAATCCTTTCTCGACACTTTCTACATTTTTACCATAAATGTACAGGTTTATTTTTTTCAGACCTTCATTTCTGTAGCATTGGTCCATATGTCAGTCCACATGTTAATAATCCATGTTCTTGATTATTAATGCTTTGTGGTAAATTTTGTAAAAAATGAAAGTCTCAATCTTTTTCTTATATTTATTATAACAGTGATCTTTTAACCAAATATCCATAATATAGTAGGATAAAAACTATTTTTTATTTTTATTTCTTAAGGGCAAAACTCTTAAAACTTTACTTGCATATACTTGCACATACAAAATTTGACTTTTCTACTGAGGTATACACATTTCTTAATGTAGAAAATGATAAATGATTTCTTTTACTATCTGAGGTGGATTAAACAAACAAAGTTAGATGCAAAGCAGCTGGTAATCAAAAGAAAAAATATCTGCTCTTTGTTAAAATATTCATTTAAGATTTATAGATTATGAAATTATTACCCATTCCATACAGAGTAAAAAATGACAAGCAAGAGAAAACCATTTTAAAATGTCATCCAGTAGCAAATGCAATTTACAGAGGAAGCAAGAGACTTCTCAAGGCACAGTGGGAAGTCAAAATTCTTAATTAATTTACAAAAAGGCATAGGTAACTTAAATATCTATGCTAGCTATAAAGTACTTTGAAATCACAGAGACATCTCACTTATTTTTTACTGTACCAAACTTGTTTGATAAATCAATTAAGAGATACCTTAAATTACATAAAGCACTTTATGAAAGTTTATTTTAGATATTTAAAACTAAATCATGAAAAATTACTTATGCATGAGAGAATAACATTTTGTATGTAATGTATGTTAAATTTTAATTATGATATTTCTAAAACACAAATAGATAAGTAAAATTACTCCAATTTTTTTTTCAGCTTTGAATTGGAATAAGATGTACCTATGTAATAGTGTTCTGCTTATAACTTCCAGAAAATTTACATTTTAAATCTAACTATCTCTGCTATTGATTCAAAATTTTATTAGTCTTAGCCTATTTTATTAGTCTTAGCCCTTCGTGAAAGTTAACCAATGCACTGATTTATTTACTTATAAATACAGTTTCAAAAATATTTAATTGTTATGAGAATTTTGCTTCATTTTTGGGTGCAATTTTGACAAAGTAGAATCTTGTCTCCTTAAATTATGAAGGAATGTGATTACTGAGGAAAATGAAATATTGAATGATAGATACTGTAATGAACAAAGCAAATACCTGAAAGTACATTAATGAAGTCATGTAGCCAGTCTTCTGACTCATGTAAGGAAAGTTTCACTTTTCAAGAGTGTTTCAAAAGAAAAGTGACTGCTGAATAAAAATAAACAAACAAACAAAACAAGACCTCAGTGGAAGAATTTACCAGTATGTCTCAGAGTAAAATGATGGAGAAATTTCCAGAGAGAGAGAGAGAATCCATATCTTTTACCAAGAGGTAAAAGAGGAGAGCTTGTTTGGGAAAATAGAATAATCTGAAATGTAGAGGTTTGAATAAATTATTTACAAATGAAGTAAACAAGTGATTCATTATATGGAATGGTCTTTATTGATGAAGGGGTTTGGATGTTATATAAGATACAGTGCTTTGGAAGTGGTTGCTGATAACGAATTTCTTAATACTATAGAAAAGGAGAAATGTTGAGTTGATGTAGATATTTTCTTATATGATGGAATTGGTCAAGGGTTATTTCATCTCAACCTTGGGAAGCAATTTAAGTTTTACTTATGATTTCCAGAAGAATTAAACAGAAATGACCCAGGTCAAGTTAGTTTTATAAAATAAAATAAACTTTGTATGACTGAAATGGTTTGCATATTCAGAGAACTTTTAAGTTTGATCGCCAGTTGCTTTTAATTTTAACAAGTTATATTACTGAGGCTTACAAAATTATATGTCTTATTGTATAACTGATTTACCCTAATTAAACATATAGAAAACCCATGGAAGGAATGAATAGTAAATTTTTACTTGAAATTTATTCACCAACTGTACTGAAAATTTTGATGTCAAAATCAAGCAAACAACTCCCACAGGCACAGTGAAATTATCTGGTATCTGGGCTCAGGTAGCATGATAAAAAAGAAATCATTCAGGTAGAAGTAATTCACTATCACATGGCTTCTATACAATTTGTCAACTAAGTTTTGATATATCACAGTATATTTGAATAGAGGAAAATAGCTTGAGTAAATTTTGTCTTTATAAGGTATACATCTGTAGATATATCTGGAATGATTACAGCAGTGCCACAAGATACTTTTGAGTTACACAGTTTAATCATAAAGGGGGGAAATGTACAAAGCTTTTGTGGGTATATTTAAATAGGTGTTGTGTTTTAGAGTTGGTGATTTTTTCCCTTTAACCCCTTCACATAAGTCATTTAGTAATTTTAGTGAAACTTGGAATACATCAGGTCCTTAAAACCAGTGACTGAGTTCTTTGTGTTTTTTTTTTTTTTTTTTTTTATTTCTTTGTGTTCTGAGTTCTTTTGTGTTATCTGTCTTTATAAATTTTGGTATTCAGTTTAACTGTTTTGTAAGTCTGTATTTCTAATTTCCAAAGACACCGCATCCTCTAATATCTGTTTCAAGTAGGTAAAACCTACTAAGGTTATACAAACAAGAGTGAAGTAAAGAAACATGGAATTTAATCTTTCGATCATCTACTGATTGTTTTCATTTTTAATAGATGTATTGATGTATAGATGTGATTTTACATTTTACCAATATGCATGTAATTCTAGATCTTAAAAACATAATAAATGTAAAGAAAAAATTAACCCAAAATTGTATCTAGTAAATATAGTTCTCTTAAAGTACAATTTAGTACAATGTGTCTGTTCTGTCAACTGATATTCTTGTGCTAAATATTTATCTTGTGTTTATTTTTTATGGAATTTCTCAGGCAATCAGAAAGCTAATGAAATTGTTCTTTTAATAAAAATTGAACTTTTAAAGTGAACTTTACAAATAAATTTTTTTTTTTTAGGGTTTTAAGTAAAATATGAATTGCTATACTAGCTTAGGAAGACAGGGTATCTTTTAATAAATTACTTATTTAAATACATAACATATGAAAATATATTTTAATAATGATATATTAGTGAAAATGAGAAATACTATCCATCAACACAATTATAGTATTTGATTGTCACTGAAATGCACAAATATTTAGTGTGTTATAGATGTTAGATACTATTTCAGGTGCTTAAGCTACATTTGTAAGAAAAAAATAAATATATAATGTCTCTATGCTATGATAATGTTTATATAAAATGAGATTTTTGATGTTACTGTGCATTAAGATATACAAAAGTAGGGGAACTATGTACATTTACCATTAAATTATATGTTATTTTTTTAAATTTTAAATTTATAGCTGACAGCAATGACATAGTCAACTTTAACAAAGATATTAGAATAGAGTGCTATTTTTGTGTATAGTTGAGAACTATTTGCTTAATTTCTAAGCTTTCATTATTTAATAAATTTTCTGATGATTTTTTAAATATGGAAACAAAAAAATTTAGATCAAACATGTATATATGTATATATATATATATATGTATTTTTTTAACCATGTCCTGAGATTCAAAGGTTTCAGAACTCTAAGGGTTAAGAAAAATCTGAATTCATACAAAACATGATGATTTTGTTGTGGTAATATTCAATAATATTCAGTTTGAACTATCTTTGACACTTAAAATACATGTTTATACATGTTTTCCTTTTTAATCTTAAAGTATAAAAATTAGTTCCAAAGCATTTCATAGAATATAATAATTGACTCACAAACCTTTGCAAAAATATTTAATTTACATAAAATTAGAGAAATACATCTTTGCAAGTTTACTTTTTGATAAAACCCTGAACCTGAGGATATTCATTGATCATCTATCTACTCAAATATTTGTAATTGAATTTTAAAGAACATATGAGACCAAACCATTGTCAGTAATGTCAATTAATGCTAATATTTTTGGGAAAAAAACTGCCAATATTATACCCTAGTGTATTACACCTATTATATTATATTATATATATTATATTATAGGTATAATACATATACCATATATACATATACCTATATAATACATATACCTATATAATATATATCAATATTATATTGGTATATAATATATACCAATATTATAACTATTATACCCAATATTTACCTCTATTTTTTTCAAATTATGTAATCAAATTCATTCTAAATATATAATTAGAATTATTTAAATTGTGAGTAGGGACTGGATGGCAGCAACTAAATAGGTTAAACTATAGAATGTAATAAAGCTATTAAATCAATTCTGTAGGAATATATATATAATATAAATATAATGTAGCCTTTTTATTTATCTATCCATATAATTTATTTGACTGCATTTCTTTCATATGATAGAGAAATACTGGATATTGGATTTGCGTTGGATATTTCCTTTTATAAATCTTACTTTCAGGAGAAAAAATAATATATAGACATGAGAAAAACAGTAAAATGAAGCGCAAAATATTCATGTATATGCTTAATAAATAATGATCAGATTTTGAAGCAGGTGAGAAGCATTATTTACAAAACATTCTAAAAGACTATATTGGTATATGTCTAGAAAACAGATTATAAGGTAGGATGGCACAGATATGATTTTAGGGAATGTATGACAGTTTCTTGTGACATGATGCCTTGAACTTTAACAATCAACTCATGTGGATTTCAGAAAACATAATAAAATGAACTAATATGTAAAATCCATAGTGTGGATAACATATGAAATAGTTTTTCATCATGTGCATACACATAGTCATATAAAATCATCTGTGGAGTGATACAAATAAGATATACCTGGTTGTTATAAAAACTTCTTGAGAATGATCACTCTAGGATTAGGGGACAGTATTTCATGGTAAGTAAATGAATATTGTACTTACAAAAGCATTAAGATGGATTCTTTTCTAGTAATCTAACAATGGTTCTAATTGGCTCTGCATTACTGTTCATTAGGTGTGTTTTCATGAAGCTTCTTTCAAATAGGTATGCTTATATAATCATTATTTTACCCTGAGTTCATTTTTAGTTAATGTAGCCTGAAATGTGAATCTAGTGAGTAATGCATTTTAGTTTCATTGCCAAGAGTTCTGAGAATATTCCCAAATTTTCTTGGCAAATGGAGTGTGGTTCCATAAGGTCACAAATTTAACACTTTGAATAAAGAAAGGAAAAAAAAAACGCATATAATCATAAAATTTGCAATTACTCTAAAGATTAAATAAAATCTCATATTATACTTTTTGTTAATTGCAGAAGTATTCACTTAATTATCTCCTGTAACTTTTTTTATATCTATATGTTATAGACAGCAAAGATAATCTTTACATTTGCAAAATATAATTATATGTATTTTCCATTTGTCCTTGGGATATTAATGTAGGCCATATCATCATCATTATTATATATTTTTAAAATATATGTTTATCTGATCATTTCCTATTTTCTATAACTATATATTTTGGAAATGTTTTGTGTTGATACATGTTTATGGTATTTTCTGAAGGTCAGATGCAAGGCGAATATGTAGAAACTTCCTCATACCAAAGGCAATTAATGGACACTGGAATTAAACTCAATTGTGATACTATATACTGAAACATATTCAGGTTCCACAGGTTAATGGTTTGGTCTTCCAATGCTGCTGTTCTCTTCAGAATCTAGCTAAAAATTCCAGGTAAGCCTCAAGCATTTACCTGTGCTTCCAAGCAACTGCCCACTGATTGGAGAGCCCATGATGACCTTTTCAGACCAAATGGCTTTGAATCAGAGGTTCCCAGGACACCCTCTTCAGGTTTGATTAATTACCAGATTGTCATATTGAATCCAGGAAACCTATCAACTCACTAGATAATTTATCACAAAACATTTTATTCATGAAGAGATGCTTAAGCAAAGTATGAGGCAAAAGCATGCCTTCTGCCAACTTGAAAATCTCCCCCAAATTTCTTTTTGAGGGCTTTTAATTGAAGTTTCATTACAAAACTATGATAGATTAACTCATTGGCCATTTACAACTGAACTTAACTTTGAGCCCATTAGCTTCCCCTGGAAGTCAGGGGGAGAATCTGGAATTTCTGATCCCTATTTACAGGTTGATGAACTAATTGGTACTCCTGGCAACATGTCCCCATGCTTAGATTTTTCTAAAAAAATCACCTCATTTACACAACAAGTGAAACTTTTTAACATTTCAACACTAGGAAATTCCAAGACTTTGGGAGATGTGAGATATAAGTTTATATAGATATTCTATATAGATTTATACATATATAGATATATCTTTAATCTACCTATATATAGATATCTATAGATATTATATATAGATATTCTATATCTATATCTATATAGATAGCTATAGCTAGATATAGCTATCTATAGCTATATAGAGCTATCTGGACTCCAAATGCTCTATAAATCTATATAGATCTATATAGCTATAGATATCTATATCTAACTATAGATAGATAGGTAGCCAGATAGATAAATAGATACCTCACATATTGCAAAGTCTTGGAAAAATATACATATATAATAATAATAATAATAATATAAATTCCAATAAATAGAAGTTTTATCATTTTATGTTTTATATTTATAATCTACTTTACATTAGTAAAGTATTATATAGAATAATAATATATATTAGACTTGTCACCAGAAACCTAGTTTTCATCTGTAACCATACAGTTGGCCACATTATACAATATACCTACCCCCTTCTCTTCTGGGAACCATTATCTTGTTCTTATAATTCATATGTTTTTGTTTTCTTCATTCATTGGTTTTGGCACTTTACTACATATTAGTGAGAAAATGAAGTGCTTGCTTTTCTCTTTTTTTTTTCTCCACACACACATACATACATACAGACATATATATGTATATATGTATATATGTATATATGTATATATATATATATATAAGCTGATCTTAATTGATACAACAGTGAATGACAGACAGTAGAATAGTTTTAATCAGCTTTACATAAATTATGGATAAGTCTAAGGATATTGCAGTTGGAAGTATTTTGTACTTTTAAAATTTAGTATATTTCTTAAAGCAAGTGCTTTATTTGCATGCTACCAAAATTTGACACAAATTAATATCAAAATATATAAAGTGACTATTTTTTGTCAGCAAAACAACGTAAACTAATCTTCATCTTTTAAAATTATTTCTAAATAGTATGAAATCAGAATTAAATGCTATGTGCAGTTTTAATAATGATTTGCTGATATTAATTATTATTTTTTATTGCAAATCAATTTTTACTTTTTTGTAGACAGGAACTCAACGGTAGAAGTGAGAAAATTTTGTGAGTCATTAACAATATTAACAAAAAAGGAGAATTTTTTGTTAAATGTTCAAAAGTTTTGTACTGGACCGAGTTCTAAAATGATAATGTCTTTTAAGTTCGACTTAAGTAACATTTTTCAGTTGAGATTTCTGCTTTCCTAATTCAGCCTGAGTGGCATGTAACTTTACATGTTGAAATATAGCACATTACTTCAGCTGAAATATCTGAAAATAACAATTCTCAAGATCAGAGTGAAAATTGAGAATAAATATATCAACATTTCCTGAATATATCATACTTATTTATAGAGCCTATAATTTGCAATAGTTTTTAAACAGTTCCTATTCTACAAAATCATCCTCAAAGCACATCCAAATAATAACATACTGCATTTTTAAACAAATTGATAAATGCATATGAATTTAGTGAACCTTTTTGCTCTTATTATCTTCCAGAAATAGTATTATGATTTAGTAATAAGAATTTCTTGGATAGAATAACTCATTTCATTTTTTGTGATTGTTTCTCACAAGAATATCTTCTTTTTTATTAAAAACTGGAAAAAAATACTAGTATATTAAAATACAACTTAAGCCAATTTAGGCATATAATTAATTAACTTGCAATAATTATGGTTAGAGAATTTGAATTAATGTTGGAACCACATGAGAGCAGGGACAAATATGCAATTGATTCTAGGAAATGATATTCTGTACTGTGTTGTATTCTTTGGAGGTTTCACATATACTATTCTGAAATACAAATATACTATTTAAAGCATTTACAATATAAAGACATATTCTACATGTGTATAACTATAATTTTAATTATCTTAAGAATGTTTAATAAAATTTATAATCAAGTGAATGAATTATGCCAAAGAAGACATTTTGAGGAGAATTTTGCTTTCCAGGAAAAAAAGAGCCAGCAAAACAGATTATATGAACAGGTGGAAAGGAGGAAATAATTCAAATCACCCAGAGAGCATGTTTATACCACCCAACACTTGAGACAAATGGTGCTTCTGCTGGGTACTGATGTTCTGGGAGGTGCTGAATCCAGAGGGGTACCAGCCTTTTGTGATTGTTTGAGGAATTGACCTCATTAGTTTCTAAATCTGGACTCCAAATGGTCTACTCTTGTCCCAGGAATCCTGAACCCTGCTGCATAGTTGCATATCAACTCTGCTGCATAGCCTGAGTAAACCCTGGCTACCACTCTAGTTGGCAAAACAGGAAATACACCTGGCTAAGAAAGTAGAGCAGCTCCTTTGCTTTCATGAAGAAAATTCTTGAGAAGTCAGGTGGGTCCCCCAGAGACACATTCTAAGCTCTAAGTAAAGTGTATTTGTATTTTTAAGCTTGGAGTATATACATATTTGCTGTCAGATTCTATTTTCATTATAACCCTGCATATCACAAATTTTATTGTTATGGTTCTTCATACTAAGATGGTTGTGGTGAAATTGGTGAGAAAGCTCACCAATAATGATTGCTCAATTTTGAAAAAATAATTTCACATGGTATATCAAATCATATTTATTATATTCTATAATAGCTATCTTATTACTGAAGTAACATTAGTGTAAACATTATCTAGGTTTCAGTGACAGATACACACTGACATTTGTATATATTATATTAGACTTGTCACCAAAAGTATAGTTTTCATCTGTAACCATACAGTTAACCACTTTACGCATTTAGCCCTTTCTTTTTTGGGAACTGTGTTTTCATTTTTAAAGTCTGTTTTTGTTTTGTTCCATTAATTCTTTGGTTTGGGCTCTTTACATATTAGTGAGACCACACAGTGTTTCTTTTTCTATGCCCAACTTATTTCACTAAACTTATTGCACTAATGCCTTAAGGGCCATTTACATTTTAAATGGCAATATTGTATCATGTGTATATGTACAACACATACATAATTGAGTAGAAACACATATATAATTGAGTAGTATATTGTTCTATTTATATACATTACATCTCCTTTATCCACTAATCCATCATGTGTGTACTTAGGTTGTTTTCAACTTTCTGTTGCTGTGAATAATGTTCTGAAGAGCATAAGGATGTATATATTTCTTTGAATCAGTGTTTTCATATTATTTGATAAGTACTTAACAATGTAATAACTGGATTTTATAACATCTCTGTTAATTTTTTTCAGAACATACCATAACACATTCCTTAATGACCATACCAATTTATATTCTCACTTATGTTCATAGAAGGATTCTTTTTCTCCATATTTTTAGTAACACTGGTTTTTTTCCTTCTTTTAACAATAGTCATCCTCACAAGTATGAGTTAATATCATATTTTGGTTTTGATTTTTTAAAATTTTTTAATAATAAGAGTTGCCGAGCATCTATTTATAAACCTATTGGACATCTGTATATCCTCTTAGGAAAAAAATCTTTTCTGAATCCCTACCTATATGTTAAATTGTGTTAGTTGTTGTTTTGTTGCTGAGTTACATTTTCCTTTATAATTTTTTATGATTAACCTCTATGGTACATATAATTTGCAAATATCTTTCCCTACTTAATGTAACCTTTTAACAATGGTGACTTTCATTGTGCATATCATTCTTAATTTGATATAGTCCCATTTATTCATTGTTGCTTTGTTTTCCTAGCCATTAAGACATATCTACAAAGACCAGCGTCAAAGAGACATTCATCTGTCTGTTCTATCTGATTTATAGTTTTGAAATTGGGTAAGAAAACAAAGAACTTAACTAAACTTACAAACAGGAATAGCTGGCCATTTAAATCCAGCCAACTATCAGGTTTATCCCAGTCCAACAAGCAGTAGGAAGGCCACACCATCTTAAAAGGGGGCAAAGGTATATTTACTCATTAAAAGACAAAATAGAAAAAAACTCAGTGAACATAAAAAGGACCCTCTTTGATTACCTTAATGCACAGTTCACTCTCATCCCAAAACGTTATTTGTGGGGCCTTTAGCTATGTGTTTCAACAAAATAGCATCTGTCACGCCTTCAAGCCAAATGAAGAAACCAAAATAACACCACTCATCCTACTCCAAAGACACAGCTATTCATTGTAAGTTGAAAGAACTAAAATGGTGTCATCTATCCTCCTTCAAAAGCAGGAGATTCAAATCCAATGAAGAAACCAACATGGCATCGTTGAGCCTTCTCCAAAGGCATAACTCAAGCATTCTTTTTGCTTCAACTCTAAAGTGACCCAAACCACCAAGACTCACTCAAAACAACAGCAGCAGCAACCACTTCAGATGTGTAGCAGTGAAAACAGGAGCACTGTAAGTTCTCTTCAGGTCTCCAGACAATTCCCAAGCTTTACTGTTTCAAAGCTAAAGCAGATTTTCAAGTACCAAATTTCCAAGCCAGCTTACACAGGTCACAAGTTTCTCCAATATACTTTTCCATGCTCCTCCTGGGCTTGGGATGGAAGCCCACATGACAGTGGCAGCTTCTAGGCCCCCAGATTTCCTGCTTTTACTCTGCTCTCTCTCTTCTCCAGCTTTTTGTCTCTCTCAATTCATGCTCCTTCTTAAATCCCCTCTCTCTGCTTCTCTCATGAGAAGTCTTGGCTTCCCTTCTCTAAGTATCCACCCACCAGGGCATAAAGGCTGCCATCTTACTGTAGTATTATCATACTTGGGGTCATGGCTCCCCAATTTGATCACAGAACCCCTGTCAGTTTCAAAGTACTGATTGAACATTAATCATATGTAAATGAATGGGAATCATCAAGTATGCTCATTTACCAAAATAGAGACTAGTGGGAAATAAGCAGGGTTTTAGGAAAGTGGGGTTTTTAATATCATAATTTTGGTACATATTACATATCAAAAATAGTAAGTAGAATAAATTACTGTAGATTTCAGGGGAAACAGATTATTGACAGTATAGTAAGAATGAATTCACATCCTAATAATTAAGCATAAACTTCAAAGTTCTAGAGAATGTCAACGTTTAGAAATTAAAGTTAAACAAAGAAAATGAAAATTCAGACAATGATAAAAGAATAAAAATATTTTCATAATGAAGATAGGATTAAAACATCAACCACAGCTAAATAGTGACATAAAATGAGAATTAAAAAATGACCATGGGGTTGGTAATATAAGAATATTACTGATGATAACAGCAATGCAATTTAAGTGCAGCTGTAGGAATGAACTCTTGATCATAATTGGTTGAGAAGAAAATAGTTGGCTCAGAAGTCAGGGAAGGAGTTCAATTATCAGAACTTTAATTCATACTATTAAAAGCTAGGACTTGAACATCTCATTCAAATAAGGCTAGCAGCAAACAAGTATAGAATGAATTTTCTCACATTAATCTTGTTAGTATTACTTGTCTGTCATGTTAATTTCTTTCTGAAATTATGCATTTAATTGAAAACACTTGTAGTGACACTAGCTTTGAAGATTCTTAAATCATAAATACCATTTAAGAAAATTTTCTTTGAAATTTTAAACATGAAAGTAAAGATATATTTAGAAGTTAGCTTCTAAACAAAGATTTATAGAATAAACAATTAAAGAAATCTTATAGGAACAATCTAAGCTTGCCTTTGATAATGGGTTAACAATCATGAATGCTATATCTCATTGGTTAGGGTTAATTATATTAATCATAAAGCAGTGGACTTAATAAGGAGTAACTTGTGCTTAGCCTCAGGTCACCAGAGAATTCCTTGTATTTTATTTTCTGGTCTCTCAAAATGAAATTTCCAGTCAGTCAGGAATCATCTGATCAACACTAGTTAAGTAAACTTCATGATAGACCTGTCATTCACATGGAAAGTAACCATGAAGTAATTCATTTTTTGCCTCATGGAGTTCCTTGTTCCTGCTCCCTCTGACTTCAAACTTTCATTTGTACACTTCTTCAAATCTTTCATCTACTAAATTGGATGCAGCATGATTCATTAATTTTTGATCAGTCAGTAATACATATAAATTTACTAACTTGAATTTTGTTTTTAATGCTAACAAGTGAAAGTAATTTTATATTCTAACAAATATCAGCTCTATCATATCATATATATTATCTATCTTATATCATATACATAATCTACTTTATTCCCCCAATTAATCCATGTGGCACTGATAGTCACTGCTTTTTAGAACTAAGGGAATAAATATTTTGATAAGCACAGTATCAGAGATATTAGCGAAGAACATACTTTGCAACTCAGATCTGAAAAGCTTCAAAAGCTGTTATAGTTAAAGCTATCTGTTTCTTAATTATGATATATAGATTTTGCATGTGGATTGACTCTTGCATCAAAGAAACCCAGTTTCCCTTCCTCATTATTCTAAGTTCCTTATATCTATGAGAGTTATAATGTTTGCTGATAATATAGTATCTGGAATGCTTAAGAACTTAATATTTCTTATCTGTTTTATTAATTTGATGTGAATGAATGAAGCCTTTAGGAAGAAATTAACATTTTTTTTATTCCTGATGAAACATGTTCTGAACACCTACATAGATTGGAAGTCTTTATTCCTTGAGTAAGTGTTTGAGTTTTGAAAACAGTGAAAAGTCATTTAGACTTTTATGTGCTTAAAAGATTGAAGAGAAAATGTGCATCCCAAATTTTGGCATTACCATTTTGGCTATGAAAAGATGAGATATTCACTTAGATGTTTTCAATTTTGCTCTGAAGATAACCCTAAAATAGAAGCTCCAAATATTTTTAAAAATTACAGTATCATTTTAATATATTTATATATACATTATAATATGTACACACAAAATATGAAAAAACCATATCCACTTGAAGGTATATTATCTGCTATGTTTTGATATTACAATCAATTTTAAAATCATTATATGTGACTTTTTAATGCCTATGTTTGTATTAATAATTTTTAATTACATCCTGATAGCCAGAAGGATTAGCCTTATACAGTCATAATTAATCACCTCTTTGGACTTAACAAAATTTTGACGTCATTATTTCTTAATGAAAAGAATCATTTAATTAAATCAGACATTAGTTGGTAGATTCTAGAATCAACAGAATAGTAGCTAATATCTATGTCAAACATTAGGAAAAATTGAGCTAAACTTCTTGCTCAATTAAATTTGCAAATTTTTATATAGAAATTGTTTGTTTGCTCTCTTCTGTTCATATTTTATTTTTAATATTAGCATATTAATAACAGTAGTGTTTCATCAAGTATTTACTTAGATCTCTGTCATTTCTACATCTATTTTTATTTACTGATTCATATACCATTTGTTGGTCAACTTTTTTCCTGCTTCTTGATACTTCTTTATTATATAAGTAATATATATATATATATATATATATATATATATATATATATTTCACATCATTGTAATCACAGGGGGATCACTCATCACCTTTCATCCCTGGCCGCTCCAGCTGGTCCTCCTCTCTCTGTTGTGTATTTTCATTTGGTTGTCTATATATTAGTGAAACCATTTGGTTTCTGTCTTTTTCTTTCTGATTTGTCTCTGCTAATATTATTTCTTCTAGGCAAATGCATGTTACCATAGAATTATACAATATGTCATTTTTAATTGATGAGTAATATTCCATTGTGTATATATATATCACATCTTTTTCATCCATTCATCTGTCTTGGAACATTTGGGTTGTTTCCATGTCTTGCAATTATAAGTATTGCTGTAATAAACATCCAAATACAGGTGTCCTTTTGTGCCTACATTGAGGTCTTCAATAAATGGTGCTGAGAAAATTGGACAAAGACATACAAAAAAAAATGGACCAAGACAACACCTTCACACCATGTACAAGAGCCAATTCAAAATGAATGAAAGACTTAGATGTCATACCTGAAACCATAACATACATAGATGAAAACTTGGACAAAATCCTCCATGAGTTACAATTCAGAAATCCCTTTCTGGACACATGTACAGATGGCAAAACAAATGAAAGAAAACATAAACAGATGGCACTGCATCAAACTAAAAAGTTTCTGTACAGCAAAAGAGATAACAGAAAAAAAAAATAAGAAGCCCAACCAAATGGGAAAAACTTTTTGCCTTCCATAAAAGTGATAAGGGTTTAATAATGAAGATCCACAAGGAACATCCACAACTAAACCAAAACAAAACAAGAAGCTCAATCAAAAAAATGGGGAGAAGTAAAAAGACACTTCTCCAAAGAAGAAATACAGATGACCAACAGGCACATGAAAAATTTCTCAACATCACTAGCAATCAGGAAAATACAAATCAAAACAAAATGAGATACCACCTTACACCAGTAAGATTGGCCCACATCAAAAAATTAATTAATTAATTAATTAATTAATTAAAAACACACACACAAAAAAAAAACAGGCAAACAGCCTGGGAACTCTGATGTGAGAGACTGTTCACAGCAGCCCAGAAGGCCCCAGTCACACAGGACTAATTCCTGTTCTAAGGTAATACACCTGCAGTATAGGGAGGGTCCAGTGTGGCATTCCACATCTCAATGGTCTTCAGTTAGGGCTCATACTGAGTTTATCAAAGACTGAGTTTTAATGATCTGAGTACTCCAATATGAGAAGCTGCTCACAGCACAGTGGCCCAGAAGCACCAGCGCAGACAAGGGAACCAAGGACACTGACTAACCAAGGTTGTCAAGTACCCCAACCAGAAAGGTTTATATAACAAACCCTAGACACACCACTAAATAAAGCTATCTGCTTGGATGCACCGAGAAACATTTAAAACCCACCAATCTAAAGAGGAGAAACAAAGAAGAAAGAAGATAGACAATACAATAGAAACCAAATATACGCACCACATCCACTGACTAAATGAACTTTTCTCCCAAATTAGTCAATGGAAACAAGATATAATCACCACTGCACCAAAAGCACAAAGGCAGAAATAACAACAATGTGTCGGCTTCACCATACCATCTAATTCTAGGACAGCAGTGAATCAATACGTAGAACAAGTCCAAAGGGAAAACACAGGAAGGATGAAGAATACAAATACTCAAGCAAACCCTAAGAAGAATAACTTGTCACCAAAGTATAAACAATCTGCAGAAACCAACACGGAGGACATGGAAGAAATGTTATATATGTCAGACAAAGAATTTAGAATCTACTTGTTAAAGCATTAAAAAAGGCAAGGGAAGATGAAAAAAAGGGGGGGGAAATCAAGAGGTGAGAAACTTGCAACAAGCTAAGAGAAGAATTAGAAATATATAAAAAAGAATGCACCAACATAAGCAATATCATTGATGAACAGAAGAATGAGGTTGAAACCCTAAATAAGAAGCTGAACAAGATACAGTTTCTAAGAGGAGCAATAGAAGAGCTCAAAAATGGAGGGAAAGACCAGGAAAGCAAATTAGAAGGAATAGAAGATCAAATCAGCACACTAGAGGGCACAGAAGTAGAGAGGATGGAAAAAAAATTCAAGATCTATCAGATACCCTAAAGAAAACAAATATAAGAGTAATTATAACCCCAGAAGGAGAAGAAAGAGACATAGGATCCAAAAGGCTTTTCAATAAAATAATGGAGGAGAATTTCCCACACCCAAAGAAAGAAATGAAAACAGACATACAGTAAACAAAAAGGACACCAAACTACTTTAATGAAAGAAGAAACACAGCAAGATACATCATAGTAAAACTTTCAAGAGTCAAAGATAAAGAAAAAATTATGAGAATAGCAAGAGAGAGGAAAGATAACTCACAAAGGAAAACGCATTAGACTCACTTCAGATTTCTCAGAAGAGACACTCTAAGCAAGGAAAGAATGGGGCCACATCTTCAAAAGACTCCAAGATAAAAACTGCTAGCCAAGAACACTCTACCGAGCAAAAATGTCCATCCTTTATGAAGGAAAAATTAGAACGGTCTCAGACAAACAAAGCCTCCAGAAATTTGCTAACACCAAACCCCCACTCCAAGAACTCTTGCAAAAAACCCTAAGACTGAAACCTGCAGAAGAATAAAAAGAAATAACAAAAAAAAAAAAAAAACAAGAAAGAAGAAACTGAAACAGAACCCCAAATGACCACCAGACAACCAATGTTAGAATCAAACATCAACAATTACCCTAAATGTCAATGGGCTAAACTCAACAGTCAAAAGGCACAGAGTTGCAGACTGGATTAAAAGACAGAACCCAACATTCTGCTGTGTCCAAGATACACATCTGATCCCAAAAGATAAGCATAGATTAAAGGTAAAAGGATGGAAAACAATTCTATAAGTAAATGCCTCCCCCCCAAAAAAAAGGCAGAAGTAGCCATTCTTATAGCAGAAAAAGCAGATTTCAAAATAAAAAAGGACACAAGATAAAGAAGGTCACTCACTACCTAATGGTTCAATGATCAACCTATCAAAAAGACACAACAATTATCAACATATACTCATCAAATGAGGGTGTACCAAGATTCATAAGACAGCTACTAAAAGAACTGAAAACAAATATTGGTGAAAACACATATGTAGTAGGAAACTTTAACACCACACTCTGAACAACTCAACAAAGGATAGATTAAAAAAACAAAAGCTACACAATGACACAAAAGCCTTTAAAGAAGACCAAGAAAAATATGGACCTAATAGACATCTACAGGACACTACACACACAAGGAAAAGAATACACCTTCTTCTCAAATGCATAACTATCATTGACCACATACTAGGACACAAGGCAACTTGAATAAATACAAAAAGTTTAAAATAACTTTCTTCTTAGATCATAAAGTTATCAAACTAGAAATCAACATTGAAAAGAAAACAAGAAGAGCATCCAGCACCTGGAGACTGAATAACATGCTACTAAAGGAAAAATGAGTAACTGAAGAAATTAAAGAAGAAATTAAAACTTACTTCAAAACAAATGACAAAGAAGACAGCATTCCAAAATGTCTGGGAAGCAGCAAAAGCATATCTAAGAGGAAGGTTCATAGCAATACAGGTCCATATCCAAAAGCAAGAAAATAACCAAAGAAATAACCTTATTTTCTAAATTAAAAATTAGAAAAAGAGAAACAAACAACCCCCCCAAAACCCAGCAGAAGACAAGAAATAATAAAAATAAAAGAAGAAATAAATAATCTAGAAACCAAAAAGACTATCCAGAAGATCAACAAATCCAAAAGCTGGTTCTTTGAAAAAATAAAATTGATAAACCCCTTGCAAAGCTCACAAAGGAAAGAAGAGAAAAAAAAATCAAATAAACAAGACAACAAATAAGAGAGGAGAAATTACAACATACACAAAAAATTTCCAAAGGATAATAAGAGATTACTATGAACAACTATATGGAAATATATACAACAACCTGGATGAGTGGACAGATTCTTAAAAAGATACAACTATCCAAAATTGAACAAAGAATATATGGAGAACTTAAATAAACCAATTACAAGCAGTGAAAACAGTATCAAAACGCTACCTAAAAACAAGAGCACAGTACCAGATGGTTTTACAAATGAATTCTACAGACATTCAAAAATGAAATACTGCCTCCACTACTAAAACTTTTTCAAAAAATTGAGAAAGAAGGAAAACTGTCAAACATATTCTATGAAGCAAACGTCACACTCATACCAAAATCAAATAAAGACAGTACCAAGAAGAAATCTATAAACCAATTTCCCTAATGAACATGGATACAAAATTTTAAACAAAATCCTGGCAAATAAATCCAACGATGCAAAAATGCATTATTCACCATGACCAAGTGGGATTTATTCCAGGGGCACAAAAATGGTTTGACATCTGGAAATCAATTAACATAATAAACCATATCAACAAAGAGTAAAACAAAAAACACATGATCATATCAATAGATACAGAGAAAGCATTTGACAAATTCCAGCATCCATTCATGATGAAAGCTCTTGAATAATTGGGGATTAAAGGAACATATCTCAACATATTAAAAACCATCTATGACAAGCCTATGGAAAACATCATCCTAAATGGGGAAAAACTAAAATCATTCCAATTAAGATCTGGACAAGGCAAGAATGTTCACTCTCCCTACTACTTTTTAACATTGTACTGGTAGTTTTAGCTAAGGCAATAAAGCAAAGCAAAAGAAAGGCATAAAAGGGATACAAGTAGGAAAAGAGGAACTTTGTATGCAGATGATGTGATTCTCTATGTAAAGAACCCAAAAATATCCACAGAAAAACTACTTGAAATAATAAACCAGTTCAGTAATGTAACCAGATAGAAAATCAACACACAGAAGTTGGTGGCATTCCTATATTCAAAAAAGCAAATAGAAGAAGAAAAAAAAATCAGAAAAACCATCCCTTTTACCACTGTACCAAAAATTTTTAAATACTTGGGAATAAACCTAACAAAAGAACTATACAAAGAAAACTTTAAAACACTGCTAAATGAGATAGAAGTAGATATAAGGAAACGGAAAGACATTCCCTGATCATGGTTTGGAAGAATTAATATTACCAAAGTGGCATACTACAAAAAGCAATCTACAGATTCAATGCAGTCCCAATAAAAATCCTAATGACATTCTTTAGAGATAGAACAAAAATTACTGACATTCATATGGAATAACAAAACACTTAGAATTTAAAAAAACCTCCTGACCAGAAAAAAGGAGAATAGAGGTATTACAATTCCAGACTTCAAAGTATACTACGAAGTCATAGTAATTAAAACAACATCGTATTAGTACAAACACAATGAGACCAATGGAACAGAATTGAGTCCTCTGAAGTAAAACCACACATATTTAGTTAGCTAATCTTCAACAAAAGAGTTAAAAACTTACACTGGAACAAGAACAGCCTCTTCAATAAATGGTGGTGAGAAAACTGGTCCAAAACATGCAAAAAAAAAAAAAAGGGACCAAGACAATTCCCTCATACCATGTACTAAAGTCAACTCAAAATGGATAAAAGACTTGGATATATGACCGGAAGCCATAATATACATAAAGGAAAACATGGGCAAACCCCTCCATGAGTTACAATCCAGAAATTCATTACTGGATACATCTATAGCAGATAAAAAACGAAGGAAAACATAAACAGCTAGGACTATATCAAACTAAAAAGTTTCTGTTCTGCAAAAGAGACAACAGTGAAAGCAAAAAGAAATCCAACTGAGTGGGGAAAAATTTTTGCCCTCCATACAAAGATAAGGGTCTGATAACAAAGATATACAAAGGACTCACACAACTTAACAAAAACAAAGTGAAAAAACCCAGTTAAAAAATGGGGAGAAGAATTAAAAATTTACTTCTCCAGAGAGGAAATACAAATGGCCAACAGGTACATGAGAAAATGTTCAACGTCACTAGCAAAATAGGGAAATGCAAATCAAAACCACAATGAGATAGCACCTGACACCAGTAAGAATACCCCACATTCAAAAACAGGCAAAAAAAAGTGCTGGCGAGGGTGTGGAGAAAAGGAAACTTTCTTACACTGCTGGTGGTACAACCTCTATGGAAAGCTGTATGAAGGGCCCACAAATTAATGAAAATGGAACTACCATTTGACCCCGTAATTGCTCTCTTGGGAATCTACCCAAAGGAGACCTCAATGCTTGTACAAAGGGACAGCTGTGCTTGGATGTTTATTGCAGCACTATTTATAATTGCAAGGACATGGAAGCAACCTAAAGGTCCCGAAAGAGATGACTGTATGAAAAAGATGTGGTATATATACACAATAGAATATTACTCATTGAGTAAAAATGACAAATTGGATGATTTTATGATAACATGGATGAACTTAGAAGAAATCATATTAGTAGGAAGAAAGTCAAAAAGACAAGTCAAAATGAAAAGACATAAATCAACTGTTTTCACTATTATATGGGATATGGGAAAGATAAACAAAAAGTCATGAAGAAAAGTCAAAGCAAAATAGCAATCAAAGAACACAACTCGGGAGTGGGAGGCCAGGATAGGATGAAAACGGTCAGGGAGGGTGGGGGGAGTGAACCCTGAATATCACAAAGATGTGAAATTTATATATAAATAAATTATTTAATTAAAAATAAAAGGCAACAAGTGCTGGCAGAATGGGGAGAGAAAGGAACACTCTTACACTGCTGGTGGGAACGTGAACTGGTCCAGCCACTATGGAAAACAGTGTGGAGGACCCTCAAACTAATAAAAATGGCACTACCATTTGACCCAGCAATTGCTCTTCTGGGAAAATTTACAAATTTTTGTTTCCTTTTATCCAAATAGAGTGTCATCTAGGTGGTGGTCCTATCTGGAAGTATGGGACAATGGACTACTCTCTGGTTACTTTCTAATCAATTATGTTAATGAATCTCATCAAAAATAACAAAATCTATACATCATAGAAATACACATTCCTCTAAAATATTCAGGTAAGTAATATTTGGGAATTTTTCTGATAGACAGGATGTTTATTGTACATCTGTGAACTCATAATAGTCTAGATGCAAAATATTGTGATTAAACAGTATTTCTGGAGAAAGCAATAACATCATATTGCTTATGCTCTGTTCCTTTTTTAAAAAATATATTTTCTGTGTGAATTTTCCAGCAAAAAGTTTTGTGATGCAAATGAAAATTTAAATTTTGGGCTAATATTGGTAGAAAAACAGTATCTATAATTTGAGGTTGATTTTCATCTGTGAAGTCTTCCTAAATAAAAAAAAAAATACTTATAAAGCAAAGAAATTTTACAAAACTCAAATAGTCCTAACAATTCATTAATGTGTTGGAACAAAATCAAACCTATGTGAATCAGTTTAACACAATTTTGTGTTTTGAAAGGAATATTTCAAATACTTTATCACCTAATATTGTGGATGACTAACTGTGCCTTTCTGCTAAAACTACTGTAAAGCTATGACTCAAGTTCATAACCTTATTGATTTCAATAGTATACACAAATATTTTAATTAACATTTTCATTTTTATGATACATGCCTTAGGTTACTATGAAGCTAGCATCTATTTAGTAACTTATTTCTTTAAAGGAATATATTTAATTCCTTCAATATATTCCTTTTGCAACAGTTGAGGCTTCAGGGAAGACATTACTTATTAATATACAAGTGAGATGAATTGCAATATCTTAAACACTTACCTAAGATTAGAAATCTTTATTTAAATCTTTGATTGCTATTAAACTCAGAGTTTGTAATATCTGAATTTATCTTTGTCTCTTATGCCACCTTTACTCTATTTGTTAAGAATGTGAAAAATTTTAAATTACTATAAACTGCCACCTTTAACTTTCAAATCTATCAATTTAGATTTCTAAAATCTTTTTGATATATTTTCTTAGTTATATTTCTAAAATGTGTTTTTAATTATAATATAAAATCACATAAATAAATACTATAAATTAGTATTTGAATCAAATCACATTGTGTGAATGCTTTGTGAGACCCAAATATGAAAACTTAAATTTTTATTCTTCAAAGCACACCATAGTGCTGTTTTAAGTATCTTGGGAATAGTTTCAGTTTAGAGCCATATTTACGAGGCACAGTATTCAGAATATCTAAATATTTCCCTTTACCCAGTATGTTGTCACTGTCTTTAATGGTAATGAATTGCATCAGAGAAAGTTCAGGATGTTATTCACTGTTAAAATTGGGGGACATTTCTTCAAAGAGGTCAAGCTATACCCTAGTTCAAGTGCTTATATCTCAGAATTGAGGAAGTATTTATTAATTTTTATAATAGTACTCAAGTTCTGTGCATTAGGCATTTTTATTTATTTAGTCAAGTGATTTTTAATACATGAATTATGGGAGAGTATCTTGAAATCAGTTCATGATTGATCCCATCTGTACAACTTATTATTTTGATTGTTTGCATTTTCTTTAGTTATTTTGCACCACAACTCCACTATTTCATTTTCTCTACTCACTTTTATTTCCCACCGTATATAATTATCCAAGAAAACATTGTTCTAATCATCAGGGAAGTTTAAATGTCCAATAGGAAATCTCCTAAGACACTCTTGATGATATGGTAAAAGTGTATACGTGAGTCAATTGCATACAATGAGATTTTTAAATTTTTTTAAATAGTCACATTTATTTTTTAAAATTTATTTATATATAAATTTCACATCATTCTAATCCCAGGGATTCACCTCCCCACTATTTCTCCCTTTCCCCCGGCCCGAAGTTGTGTGCTTCAGTTTGTTGCTTAGCTAGTCACATTTCTTTTTTTACTTCTATCACTTCATATAGCAGCAAAACTCTGGCACAGTAATATGTGCCATAGGAGAGAAGGAAGTATAGACTTTATTTAGCCAAATTAACAGACTATAAACATAACTCCCATGTGTTCATTGCAAAGCACTGAATCTTAAATCTGCACTGATAACTTTTGTAAGAAAATCTTTTATAATAGCAACAGTCCTTTATAAGTGTTGAGATTTTATTTCCCCTTGTAATTTCTTTTTAATTTACTTTTTATGCTTTTTTATGCTGTATCAGGGATATTATAGATGAGATAGGAAAGGCTAAAAATCTCATTGTCTGATGATTTTTTTTTGTATTATTTTTCTCATAGTATTTGCAGTTACCAGATACTGAATAAACCTCAAATTTTTGGTAACAGTAGTACTAAATACTCAACATTTTAATAGTATACTGTCATGTAAAATTTAGAACTTCAGTATGCATTGCAAGGCATTGATGACAAGTATATGTAACCTATGTATGTACAGAATCAAAGATTAAAATATTCAATATACAATTTTAGATAGGCATCAATATCACTAAAGTATGAGAAAATTTTAAAATTGCATATTTAAAGGATTGATTACTAAAACCTAATGAAAATATCCATATTAAAACTCTCCTCACCCTATATTGAGCCAACAGAAGTAGCATTCTACCTCACAAGCTCAACTTCTGTCTTTTTTTTTTAATTTCCAGTTCTTGTATCTTAATCAGATTTTTTTTTTCTCTTGCGAGTTTTGATATTTCAAAACATACTACTCTCATAGACAATATTCATATCTTCCACAGCAGTTAGGAATGATTAACTCTTTGATGCTTTAATTTCAATTTTTTTACCTGAGGTCAAATCAACATAATTTCATTCAGGTAAGGATAAATTTCACTGAAGAATTGAGGATTGCTCTATTAAGTCCAGGGTTTTTGATATCTATCTCTTTTTGGATGCTAGTCACTGAAAGTTGGCTAGGAAGAATAGGAAGAATTGATGCTCAACGTGCTATCAAATATATGGTTAAAATATTCATCATATAATATCTAAAATAAATACAGAATAGGAAAAGTTATCTTAGTAGTTTTATCTGAGGTATTTTCTCAAAATTGATTTATTAAAATTTCAGTCCATTAAATGGGGGAAGGAAAGTATCTATTTGAGTCCAAATAATGCCATATAAGAAAACATGTTAAAACCTAATGATGGAGAAAACACAAAACAGAAACACCCTCTTTATTGATCATCTTAAACCGCTTATTTAAAAACAGAAAACAAAAGGGCAACTACAAGAACTACAAGAGCTTGCTGATCTTTAGAAAATAATTTGATCAGAAAAAAAGAATATTGGCATTGTGAATACATAGCGTATCCAATGAAACAATTAGATAAACTTAAGATAGGACATTATATCTAAATGATAATAAAGCATATTAAAAGATGGGAACAAAATAGGCAAAGTGTTGTCCTAGTTTCATCCCAACTTAAGGAATTGTCTGAAGCTAGGCCTGTCTGGAATAGTCTCAAGAGAATGATCTAACAACCAGAGGAATATTACACCAAGTGAGTTCCACTGCTTGGGGGTACACTGGAACTCTTCATGGACTTTGTAATGAAACCAGACAGGGTATGGGGTATGGGGACAGATAGTAAATTGATGATATTGAACAGGAGGTAGCTGAAGGAGTTCCTGTGAGATGCATTCTGGGATCTAGTTTGGATTCCTGGAAAACATAACACAAGTAGTACCCTGGATTCCTCACTTCTATTCTCATCCCTTAGGATTCATGAAGATCTCAAGAAGAGCACTGATAGTGTGGAGACTGCTATCTCAGTTCTGGAACCCCAGAAGAGGAATATCAGAAGTTCCATAAACATGACAACCCTTCTCTCATCTTCTCTCACAAGTGCTGGACACTTCTTCATTTATGACTTGGCAACTATAAAATTTCAGATCTCAGTTCCTAGTCAAAGAAAATAAAAGAAACACACACTCACACACACACACACACACACACACACAAATGTTCAAAAACTAAAATCAAAACCATGGTGCCACCTATTGGAAAATAAAAAAAAAAATGTTTAACTCTCCAAGTTATTTTTATAGCTATTTTCAAAAAATGGAGGAAATTGAAAATAAACAAATGTAAAAAAAAAAAAAATGCCTTGAGAACTCAAGGAGCTATGATGTTACAAGGAGAAACTAATCCTCCAGAATCGAAACACAATGACATGAGTAATTTCATTTTCCTATAAATAGAAAGTTCAAAATGACTGCAATAGAGAGAATCAATGACATAGAGGTAAATGCAGAAAGACAAGTCAAATACTATACAAGATAATAGTTAATCAGAATAGCTATTCAGAGTTCAGCAACATTTAAAAAAATGAATGATTTTAGGAATAAAATTAATGAAAAGAAAATAGACATTAGAGCCTTAAATAGGAAAACTAAATACATATAGGATGTATCTCAACAAATGACATCAAAAAATTCTAGAGAAAGGCAGGTAGTAGCAGTGCTGGATTCCTTACATTCTCCAGCTCCCAACACGTTGAAGCAGTTTCCTGTGGCAGGGCAACTGTACTAGCAATACGAGGGTGATGCCAGGAGCTCCCTTTGGCACCAATGAGTTAGCAATTCTAACAGGTCTCATTCTGGACATAGTAAGAAGACAGGGGAAGATGACATTAGAGGAAGCTCTGTCCTTTGCTTCCAGGACAATAATCTTAATGTAATCTAGATAGGCACTAGACTGAAAGGATCCCATAACTATCTTCCATGTCCACCAGTACTATCTGGTAGTTCAGCTGTGGCTATTCCAAACCTGATCGCACATAACAGAGAAGAAACTGAGGAAATTTAGCAGTAAATTATAAAAGTTGAGTAGGTAACATGTTTATATGAGAGTGAAGAAGTGGCCAGAGCAGAGGCTGTGGTTGAAACCCACACTTCTGTCAGAGTGTAGTCACAGGAAGGTCAGATCTTACTGTGACTTACTATGTGAAAGTATTGGGGTAAGCTAGGTAGACAGGACTCCCAGTGAAGAAGTTAAAGTGCAAACTGATGTGAATTCTTTTCTGCTTCCTCAGATTTTGAACTGTCACAAAAAAATTCTATTGAAAACATAGCAGCAAAGTTACAATGAAAACCCTGCCTTCAGAGTCCTGGTTATGAACCAAAGTAGAGGGTTAGAGTGGTACCACTGACATAAACCACTCTCCTTCCTGACTACCAGACTATTAGTAATGGACTCCTCTAGACTCTTCCTCTACTTCAAAAGAGGCACTTACAGATTAATTCTCCCAGACATATAGCATCATAACTGGAGAAATGGAAATTGTATATGTTAGATACTTGAACACATAATAAAATAACCTTAAAAGACAATAATGGGAAAATGGAAAAAGATAAGAAGTGGCACTTGGAGTCCTCAGGGAAATACTTGTCCATGATGATGGAACAAATCTACAAATTCAAACATAAAGACATGGAAAACTTTTTCTTCCTGTCAGGGCCAGTGTTCAAAATTGCCATAATGATGAAATGACAGAAAAAGCTGATAAAGATATGTAGGAAATTTTAGAAAGGTAAATGGATGTCCTAAGAAATAAAAAAAATATATTCTTCCATGCTGATAATGTCCACATGAGACATTCTCTAGAATAGATCACATTTTGGAAAACAAATCAAGTGCCAAAAAGTTCAAAAAGATTGAAATCATACCATTTAGATTCTCTGATTCATTGGTATTAAATTAGAGATCAATTAAAAGAAAATGGGAAAAACTTTAAGTAAGTTTTCAAAACTATCAAATAAGGACTAAAATAAAGGATAATTTTAAAAATCTTGACCTCAAATGTAAATGAATATAGGAGCAACCAGAACCTATGGTGCATAGCAAAGGAAATATTTACATCACACATATATATGTTATTGCTATTGTTATTGAGGTGACATTGACATACAACAGGAAATGATTTGAAGATATAATTTCACAACTTTTTTGAGCTATGAGACTACCCAAAAGCACCTACAAACCTAGCACCTACCACAGTTCAGGGAGTTCTCACAATCTCTTTGTTTGTGTCTACTACCCTCCAACCCTGATAACCTCAATGGACTTTTTTTGTGCAGTACATTGGAGTAGAATTGAGAGTCCAGAAAATCTACACAGAAAAAAGAAATAAACTATTATTAAGCCAAAAAGATACTCTACTGAATGGGAGAAGATATTTGCACATAATACATCTGACAAAGGGCTCTTGTCCAAGATGTCTAACGAACCCAAATGATTAAGCAAAATGAAAATAAAAGAGAAAAATGGGCATAAGGCCTAAATAGGCAATTCTCCAAACAAGACATAGAGAATTCCAGTAGGCACATGAAAAGAAAATGATCATTGTCATTTATTATCAGGAAAATACAGTGAGATATTATTTTGTACATCTGGAAATGAGTTACACAAAATATCCAGGAAGAAAAAAACAACAACCACTTAAAATTGCCAGGGGAAAAGGATCTCTCATCCATCATTGATGGGAATATAGACTTGCTCAACACTTGTGGAAAACACTATGAAGACCTCTAAAATATAAAAATAGAGCAATCATAAGATCCAACAATTTTGCTCCTAGGTATATAACCAAAATATGCAAAAACACTATTCAAAGGGATATATGCACCCCTGTATTCATTGAGGAACAATTTGCAATAGGCAAGCTGTGAAAACAACCTCAGCATCCACTAACAGATGGTCAGCAGCTTCCTAATTTAGTGCTTGGGCAGTGCCCACCACACCTCCTGATGCATGCTGCCTGATAGGTAAGCTTTATTCTTACTGTAGTGACTCCTATTATCCTTGGTAGAATTAATTTTTATGATGGGTAAAATGTTGTTGATACTGTAGTAAATGTGAAATTTGCCCCTCCCCCCCACAAAATGTGGTATGTCTGTGTGTGCAAACAATGAAATATTGCTCATTTGTAAATAAACATGAAATGTTCCATTGGCAATCACATGAGATTTTCTAAGTGAAATAAGTCAGAACTAGAAAGACACATCCCTGATGATCCCACATATAATGGATTGCAAAACAAAAAAGTAAAAAACAAAGTACAGGAACAGATTAAACCAAAACAAATTCTCACTATAGAATTGAGGATACCATGGGTAGACTATAATGGATGCAGATAAGAGGACCATGGAGATCCCTGGACTGTGGTAGGTGCTATGTTTGTAGGTGCTTTGGTGGTGGGTAGCATGTTGTAACATAGTAAAAAAAATTGTGGAATTATAAATTCAAATCATTTCCTGTGTTGTACATCAATGTCACCTTAACAAAATATAATGCAGATATTGTCATTTATGGTAATCTGCATGGAAATGGAGAGTATTGTCCTAAGAAAAATAGTCTGAAGAAGATATATATACTGCATAATTCCAGTCATATGTGGAATATAGAGAATCAAAGGAAAAGACAATGCTAAACCAATACAAACCCTAGAGATCTGGCTATGGAATGGAGGCTACCAGAGGAAGAGGTTGGGCGCTGAAGACCTTACTGGATTACCGTCTTTGTGGTAATCCATAAAGTAATCCACTGATGTGGTAATCCACTGTTGTACAGTGTCATGTAGTGAAAAGGTGGGAACTTGCACTTCTGAATTATATTCAGTGTGTTAAAGCAATTTTAACTGAATTAGAGTAATACAGTAAAAACAAGAACACAAAAAAGTGAAAGTACACTGCCAAAAATGTAAAGGAAAGGAATACTAGAAGATGAACTGAGATAACTCCCAAGTAAAAATTCTTATCTCTCTATTATTTATTAATATCAAATGAATATAATTATTAAACTCATTTCTAGATTGTATTAAGGTACACTGTTTACCATATGTCCTGCACCTTTCATTATCCTTTCCTTAAGTTTACAAGACTTAAATGGCAAGAATCTGAAAAAACCTCCATACTGTTTTATCGCAGTCAATTTTTGTGTCTGTAAAACTATCTCATTAGCTAAAATCATTTTTATTTCCTTGTCCATTTACTCTTTCTACTGTAATTGAATGCTAGAATGAGGCTGAATTTGTAAATAGAGTGCCATTTTAAATTACAAACTGATTGTTTTCTGGAAATCCTAAAAGAGTAAAAACTAATTTGACATTAGAAACTTCTAGTTTTCTACTGCTGTTTTGCCATTTGCGCTATCCTTAGTGGTTTAAAAGTATGCAAATTTATTAGCTTATAGTTCTGGAGACTTTCAAAATGTTCTTAAGGAATGAAAATCAAAGTGTTTATATCAATTTTAAAAGACCAAGGAATAATCTATCTCCTTTTCTTTTCTATCTTTTAAGGCTGCCCAATTTCCTTGGCTCATGTTCCTTTTCTTCATTTTAAAATTATAAACTCCAATCTTTAGTTCCATATGTCATATCTCCTTTTCCTGGCACTTGACTGTCTCTTATAAGGACCCTGTAATTACATTGTGCCCATGCTGAATATCCAAGATTTTCTCTCTATGTCAAAAATGAAAATGTATAATTTAACTGACATCTTAAAGCCCTTCTTTCCATGAAAGGTAGATTTCTCTTTATCCTGGCCAAATCCAAAACCATATCCAGACATTTCAAAAATAAAGACAGAGTTTAACAGTTTAGTTTTACATAATAAATCACGATGCTTGAACAACTCTTTAATTATGAATTACTATGATCATTTCTTCCCATTCATCTTCTGTAATAGTTATAGGACATAAAAACAAAAGAATTACCATTAAATGGGAATTATTTTTTGCATTATCAAATAAGGTATATATATATATGACAGATTATTCTTATCAATTGTATCACTATTAGACAAAATAGCAGCTACATTATTAAAATAAAACTATTATAAAATAAGGTTTTAGAATCATAATAGTGTATTTTACAATTCCTACCAATAGTTCTTGCATAAATCATCAAATGTTGATGTGAATTGTAGTATAAGAGCCATTTCTTGTTGTTTTTAATCCTGAATTGTTGTCTTCTATGAAGCATCACCCCATGACCTATTTCACATTACAAGATTGTACCAAGTTTTATAATGTATATTTTATTCAAGTAATCTAATCCACCAACACACACACAAGTATATTTTGGGCTAGGCTGAATAGATTACTAACTACTGTATTAGGTACATATGGTATTTATTTCTATGTGGGGTTTTGGCAGCTGGGTATGACCTATACAAATTATAAACTTCTCTTAGAAATCCCAATAGGCTAGAGAGATCATAAATCTCTGGTAAATTCATGTCTTTATTTCAATGGCCAACATTCAGGTCATTGTCCTTGAACTACCTGTTTTTATATCAAGTAACATAGTTCACAGATCCTCTAGATTTAGTGTCCACATTCGTTCCCAGCTTCAGTCCTGTCATGCTGTTTAACCATCCTTTGAGGTCATTTTATCCATTTTTCAAAGAAGCATAATGTGTCCAGGCTGCTTATATCCTTTTCCTTTCTCCTGAAATAAATTCCTTTTAAAGTGTCCAATAAAAGTCAATAAGACTTTTCCTCAGTGTGACTTCCTTTAGTGAAGTCAGATTCAGCATTTCCAAGGACTCTTATATTTTACCAACTTTTCCTGGAGCCATTTTATTTTTAGGCTACTTTGGTCAATGTTAGTTGAGCTACCAAACATTCATTGCTTTAGAATGCTTGCTTATAATCACAGATTAAATATACGTTCTGTGCTAAAAATATTGAACTCCACAGGAAAATGTCAGGTGAATTGTAATCATTCAAAACACACTTTAGTTTGACTATGCCAAAAATTCCTCAAAGGTGTCCTTGGCAGTCATTGTTGCTATTAGAAGCAAGCATATGTGCCACTAAGTCATTCTAAAGTAATATTTGTTTCTGTTTTCCAGATCTTTCACACACACACACACACACACACACACACACACACACACACACAAACACACACACACATACAAATTTGCTCTCACACACTCACTACTTTCTATGAAATAATACATAAAACATACAATAAGTCAGGAAGGGAGTAGATTTTTTTATAATGAATATGATGGATCTCTAGATAACTTTTGTTCTATAATAAAAATCATTTGCAACAAAACCAGTAATAAACTAGCAATTGCTTCTTAATTAGTCTATGTCTTGAAATCCCAATGGTAAATTTGCCCAGAATTGTAGTTCGCTCTACTGGGTGGCAGTAATGGATTGAGATCTGTTGGTATGGTAATAAATTTCAGACATGCTCAAAATCACTTGAGAATAGGGTCTGTAACTCTTGAAATTAACCATGTGTTTTTGCGCAAGAAAGCTTATTCTTGGCGAAAAACCAATTGTAACTATTTTCCAGGTAACTTTGTCAATAGACTTTAATGATATTACCAAATGTGGCAGGAGATACCTTTAGAAACCAAATAATCCAGCAAATTTGTAAATCTCTTTTTTGTTGTTTTTGAACCTGGAAGAACCACGACTTATTTTTAACTGGGATATGCCCATTGCCTCTTGTTCAGTGATGCTAAGACATTTTTTTCATTTGTTTTGATCTCTGTACTGTATTAGCTTGATTAGTCATTCTCTGGAAGTCATATGATTAATAAATGTTTGTAATTAGATCTTGGCTTAGTCTTTAGATGGAGATATAAAGTTTCTATGATTAAAGTAATGAATAGCAGTACTTTCCAACTAAACTAATCTATAGCTCTTCTCACCAGGTTCTGGTAATTAGCAGGAGAAATTAAATTTTCTTGTGGTTTGACAGTAAATGTATATTAGAGTCAATTTTAGGTAAAAAATCAGTTTTAGCTTTCTTCTAAATAAATAGTGATGGAAGAGAAGGCTAGAGTCAAAGTAAGCTATGTCTCTAAGTTTGTGGTCTATGTTAGTTGATAAAATAAAGGGTGTAGCTGATACTTTTGAAGATACACTTTATTTCTTTCTCCATGTTCTATTAACTTTCAAATTTCTCCAGCTAATTTTATAGGCAAGGAGCTTAGGTATGCACAAATATATACTAATATACTTGGGTCTAATAGTTGCTTTTTTCTGACAATATTTTTGCATTAGCTATAATCTCTATATAATCTCTATATCTCTAAAGTTTTATATTTTTCCTTTTTCTTTTTTTTAATTTTACCTTTTAAAATTAATTGCACACACACATATTTTACATCAATGTCCAACCTGAGGTTCTCAGTTCTTTCTTTAGTTATGCTGACATTTTAAATTTTCTTGTCCATTTGTTTGCTTGTTTTTCCCAATATCCCAGATATAAGTGAGACCATCCAGTATTTCTCTTTTTCTTTCTGATTCATTTTCTCTAACATGATTCCTTCTAACTCCATCCATGTTGCTGCGAGTGACATATGTTTGCCTTTTTTAATTTATGAATAATATTCTATTGTGTATATATTCACAACTTTCTGATTCATTCATCATTTGGGGGTATTTAGGTTGTTTCCATATCTTGGCAATTGTAAATTGTGCTGCAGTAAACATCTAAGCACAGGTATCCTTTTGAATTAGTGTTTTTGTATCCTTTGGGTAGATTCCTATAAGTGTTCTTATAGGAATCTTATAGGAATCTATAAGATTCCTATAAGCATTCCCATCAACAGAGTGTTTTTTTCTCCAC
Organism: Uropsilus gracilis; assembly: GCA_004024945.1. Taxonomy (NCBI): domain Eukaryota; kingdom Metazoa; phylum Chordata; class Mammalia; order Eulipotyphla; family Talpidae; genus Uropsilus; species Uropsilus gracilis. The sequence continues at coordinate 76,139 of PVHY01002002.1, forward strand.
ATCCACACTGGCACTTCTTGTTGCCTTTTTGTGTTTGTTTGTGTGTGTGTGTATGTGTATTTTTAAATGGGTCATTTTTGCTGATGTGAGATGATATCTCATTGTGCTTTAGATTTGCATTTCCCTGATTATTACTGATGTTGAACATTTTTTTCATATGCTTATTGTCCATTTGTATTTCTTCATTCAAGAAGTGATTCTTAGCTCTTTGTCCCATTTTTTGACTGGGCTTTTTGCTTTGTTTTTGTTAAGTTGTGTAAATTCTTTCTGAGTCTTTGTTATCAGACCCTTATCACTTGAATGGAGAGCAAAAATTTTCCCCATTCACTTGGGTTTGCTTTCGTTTTGGTTATTGTCTCTTTTGCTGTATAGAAGTTTTGTAATTTGCTAGAGTCCGAGCTGTTTATGTGTCCCTTCATTCTTTTAGCATCTGTAGATGTGTCCTGAAAAAGGTTTCTGAAGTGTAAATCATGGAGTGTTTTGCCCATATTTTCTTCTATGTATGTTATGCTTTCAGGTTTTCCATCCAAGTCTTTTATCCATTATGAGTTGGTTCTTGTAGATGGTGTGAGGAAGCAGTCTAGATTCATTCTTTTGCATGTAGCCATTCAGATTTCCCAGTGCTATTTGTTGAAGAGACTATCCTTGTTCCATTGTATGTTCTTTTCCTCTTTGTCATAGATTTGTTGATCATACGTATATGACTTTATTTCTGAACTTTCAATTCACTCCACTGGTCTGTAGGTCTGTTTTTATCCAGTGCCATGCTGTCTCAGTTATCTTGGCTTTGTGGTTATAATTTAAAGTCTGAGCACAACCCCTCTACTCTCTCTCCTTTTTGTCAGGAAAGCTTCAGATACTCAAGATTCTTTTTTTTTATTATTCTCTATGAATGTAAATAGTATTTGTTCTATTTCTTTAGAGTATGTCATTGAGATTTACATTGAAATTGCTTGAATCTGTAGGTGGCTTTTGGTAGGATGGCCATTTTGATAATGTTGATTCTTCCAATCCATGAAGGAGGAATGTTTTCCTTTTCTTTGTGTCTTCTATTTCTTTTAGCAAAGTTTTATAGTTCTCTTTGTATAGGTTTTTCACATCTTTTGTTAAATTTATCCCTAGGTATTCCATTTTCATCGGTACAATTTTAAATGGAGTGGTTGTCTTGATTCCTTCTTTAAATGGAGTGGTTTTCTTAAAATTAAAAACCTGATTTTTTTGTATATAAGAAGGTAACTGATTTTTATGTGTTGATTTTGTAACTGGGTACCTTATTTAACTGGTTTATTACTTCCATTAGTTTTTATGAAGAGCTTTTGGGGTTTCCTATATTAGACAAAAATGATGTTGCTCAAGAAGTGTGCATCACTTTTAAATTAGTAATTAAGTGCATTTAGATTATTATGAATGTGTCCATATATAGTACACATAGTACCATACATAGTACCCAGAAAAAGCAACTTGAAGACCAGACTTGTACCCCATCTCTCTTTAGCATAGTTTGCATGAGAACGCTCCCACTTAAACCTCACAAGGGGCGGGACAGAGGGGGAATGGTCAGGGAGGGTGGGGGGGGGAATCCCGGTAAAATAAATAAATAAATAAATAAATAAATAAATAAATAAATAAATAAATAAATAACCTCACAAATATCTAAAGAATTCATTCTGGCAATGATAAATTTAGATTCAAATAACCTTTGTTCATAAATTCCTACTTTGAGTTATATTTTCACTTGATAGCCTCTATAGTTGCATCATCATCATAACCCATCAATTTTATTAACTTCTAATTATTCATTAGCAAATGTATAAGGCATACAGAAAACACTAGTATTCACCAATCTAATAAATTAGCTTCACCAGCTCGAGGTCATTTTACCATTCAGCTCAAATTAATTTGTGTCACCTTTTCTCTTGTTATTCAGAAACCTACCTATCTCTGGTTTGGCTTGGACTCTGAAAGGATTACAAGTTCCAGTTTTCCATAATCAGCATATTTTATTTTCTAATTTCTCAAGGTCAAGATAATGTAAATGAATCCACAGTCCTTTTATAAGATGAGTAGTTGGTAGGGTTGTACAACCTAGTCTCCTATAATGACTGAATAAAATTTGAGTATCTACCCTATCCATTTCTTCATGTTATTTTCAAACAAGACTCTAAAAAAACCCTACAGAATTTAATGAATACAAGAGTTTTCACACTCATTTTCTTAGAGTTCAGTTTTCTAATATAATCCTGAAAGTTAGCAATTAGCTCGTTTTGGTGGCCTAAAAATCAAAACACTTCCACATATCATCTTTTCTCCCCAACAATCAAGTCACACATGGGACACAAATAATTAGAGGCTCTTTTGTCAGAGCTTCGATCCTTTGGTAAGAAACACAGAAATAGTAGAAATCTAAACATCATATAGGAAGTATAAGCCATTACTTTGCAGCTCTAGCAGCCTCATGCTGCATCTCTGTTACCTGAAGCATATTACAAAAAGAAAACAGAATCACAATGATGGGTGGATTCTCTTTTTCGGAATTTATAATACTTTTAGCTACACCCCTGTCCTGAAACCATTAATTTATTATTTTCTTCTTGTCTGAGGATGCAGTGCTTATTCAGCCTAAATGCAAGAATGACCAGGAATTCAAATTACAAATGACAATGTTTCCTCTCTCCCATATTTCTCCCAAACCATGTCTTAGTCATTATTATTCAAAGTATATTGTCAGGGGTGCTTTTAAATAGTCCATTCTCATTCCAACCTACAAACATTTTATAAATTTAGATCCTTAAAATATCTCATAAGTTGTACATACTGTACTTACATAATGCTTATGTTAAGTCCAAAGAAAAAGAGACTATAGGAAAGCAATGGGGAGCCAAAAGATATCCATGTATAAAATCTCAGTATCCTTATTCACACACAGAGCTTCTGTGTTTCCATAATTTGCCACTGCAGGCTAGGTAGGTAAGTGAATTTCCTAGAATATATAATGAAAAAAAAAAAAAAAAAGGAAAGAAAGAAAGAACTGTCCAAAATTAAATTTCAAAGACCACAGTCAGATATAAAGACACCAGAGAGAAGCACACCTGAACTTTGAGGAAGCAGGTCATGGAAAGGATAGCAACATAACAGAATAATCATCTAGGCAAAACTTAAGTAAAGAAAGTCCCTACTCTCTGTGACTCCAACCAATCACAATTAAAAACTGATGCAGTTCTTTGATATTGATAAGTTAATAAAATTAGCTATCTGGTTAAGTCACTTGGTAATTTTTTTTACACCTCCCTGAGTTGCTTTCTCAATTCAGGGAGACTTGCTTTTCTATCTCATTGCTTCCTATAAATTTCTTTCTATTTTTAAATAAGTTTGCTTCTTTTACCATACTTGCCTATGCTGTTAGAGTGCTTCCTATGGTTTCAATAGCCAAGAAACCAGTAAGGAAAACATGCATTTTCTTCCCATTTCACTACCAATGATTGCATAATTAAGTCAGACTTCAGAAAAAATTAAGTGCACCATTAATTTCCCTGTGAGGTTTTATGTTTTTCAGTTCATGTTGCCAAGTCACACTGTCTAACTATACCAGTTGAAATCCCCTAAGCAATCCTTCCTTGTAGCCAAAGGCAATGTTATGGAGGAGCAAAATTGTGAACCATCACTTCTGAGGGGCTGCCCATCCCGTAGGTGAGAATCTGGGAAGCCGTCAATATTCACTAAAGTACAATCAATATTACAAGGGCTTGTCTTAGGATCTTTAGCTCACTTTACTATAAAATGAGAAGGGAAGACACTATGTGTTTAATTCTTCACATGGAGGATGCTAAAACAAACTCAGTTTGGTAATTATTTGTCCTAGTTAACACGGCTGGCTTTGACCTCAAATTCAGACTGGTTATTCTCCAGTTCACTGGAGAGCTTGTGGAGCAAGCCCCTCACATTTTTTACAGGAGAATGAATTGTTCATGAACATCAATCTGGTACTGCACAATGTCTAGTCCTTTAAGAAAAATTAGCGTGTTGTCAACAAACTGTACTTCTGTTATACGAAAAAGTACCCAAGACTTACTGACAAAATCTTAAAAAGGATTAAGATGAAAAGGAGCCTGTAGTGACTCAGAAGAGATTGAGTGATCAAAATTTTCACTCTGCACTATGAATCTATCCATGTACATGAATGGATGCACAGATAGATAGAATTAAAAAAAATAAAATAAAACAAGTTAACCTTAGGAAATCTTGAGTCATCAGGGAGATTTGAGATTTAATGGACTCTACTATTAGTGATCCTGTCATTTTCATGGTCAAAGGTTAAAATGTCAACGGTCAGGCAACCTTGGAGATAAAATATTTTTGCTATACCAGCTGTAAATTCATTCTCTCAAACATGATGATTAAAAATTGCTTATGTTAAAAATGATTAATTCAAATACAAGTTTATAAATGTTTGTGTCCATGCATATATATGCAACAAAATACTTTTCATAAAATTTACATAATGAGATTAATGTAACAATATTGTCCTTAAAATTTTGAGATGAGTGATATTAATGTTTTTTGATTAATTTCCTTCATTGCATTCATAAATGTAGGACACAATCTTCTAAATTATCTTTATCAAAGTGTTACACTTCACAGATTGAAAGACTGAAATAGGGTGACCACGAAGGGTTTTTTACCTTCACTTTAACACATACAGACCTGCTTCTGTCTCCAAAGCAGACTACAAGCAGTTCCTTTGCATCCCCAGCCTTTTTAACCAAAACACCAAGCCAAGACTATCAGTGCAGATTAATTTATTTCTAACAAAGTGATTTCTAATTATCCTAATAATTACAAAAGAAATATGTAAGACTCAAAATACTTCAACATTGTCCAAAATCTTTCTCAGTATTGTCAAAAGTCCTTTCCCAGATTGCCCAGAAATCCTCCGTCTCTCAGTCCTGATCATCTCACCAGTGTCCAGTCAGAATCCATCTCCAGACGCTTGAAGACATGTTCCTTTGGCTGCTCCCTTGGCTTGTTCCTCCTGTCTTCCATGCTGTGTTCTCCTTGTCACCTTCAGGTAGCAGGAACTTCATGGTACTGAACCCAGCCAAGGTCACTTTCTTTTCAGGCCTGTCTTGCACGGCCTCTTTCAGACACAAGTCAAACTCAGCAAAACAAACTCCAACACGGAGTTCAAATCTGCAAACTCCTTAACTGCATTCAGCACACATGCTGCCAGCCTGGGTCAGCCAAGGGTTGCAGGCCCCCGGTGGCCATATGGCCAAGCTCACATGGCTCACCTATTTACAAGATGGCCGATTCCCATCTCTCCTTCACTGAACCTCTCTCTCTATCCAGTCTCCATATTCGAATCTGAATCCCTCTCTTTGTTTGCACACCCTTTATATACCCTGATTTCCTGCCTTACAGGAAATCTGTTTCACCTTGACCATTTCACTTCTTTCTCCCCCTCCATCTCCCTGAAGGGAAATTCCAGCCTAGGTCATTCTCCCATTTTAGCATACCTGTCCTTGAAATCTTCAATCTTAAACAGGAGACAATGGTGGGGGGGGCACACCCTATCATTCCCCACTCTGATCTTTAAAAAAATTTTATATCTATAAAAATAAGCTCTAAAACAAACCCATTTCTCAATCCAACTTGCAAATACAATACATGTACCAGGCAAAACATTCAGTTATGTTAGTATCAAAGTATACATCAAAGCAATATCCATTTTAACACAATAAAACATGCAGTTACATTAATACCAGTTACACCATTTATCAAACCACTATCCATTTAAACACAATCAGGCAAAACTTCTGGTACAATTAGGCAAAACTGCAATACCCCTACCAACACATAAGACTACAATACTAGCCAGTACACACATCATTTCACGAAATGGGCATTTACCAATTATTAAGTATCCAAGAGGGAAAAACCAAATCATGTAACCTGTGGAACACAAGGTCCCCAACTTCATTCAGACTGTCGTGGCTACATAAATCTTCAATCTATACTGAGTAGTTAACTACTTTTTCCTAAACTTCCAAACTCTCGGCAAATCTGGCTTTTTAAATACATACTGGATTTTGTCAGGCAGATTTACATTAAACGTATCACTTTTCTCTTCACCAATTAACCATTTTGGCTTAAGCAAGCACTTTATCCTAATCATATATCCACCATGCACAGAGGGCTTTGCACTGCATGCCCACAGAATGCCCATAAAGAGGCACATTACACAACCTGTCCATCTCAGATCCATGTCTGCACTTTACCATAGCTAACTTTACCACGTACCTTTTGACTGTTGCCTGATAAGGTAATTAACAAAAGGGTTTTATTCCCTTGGATTAATTAACCAGAGGATGGCAGCCCACGGGGTTGCTAACTGAAACAGGGCGAACAAAGAAAGGCTTACAGGCCTGTTTCTCTCTCCGAAGCAGTTCCTTTGCACCCCCAGCCTTTTTAACCAAAATACCAAGCCAAGACTATCAGTGCAGACTAATTTATTTCTAACAAAGTGACTTTCTAATTACTACAAAAGAAAACATGTAAGACTCAGATTACTTTAACATTGTCCAAAACCTTTTTCAGTATTGTCCAAATTCCTTTCCCAGATTGCCCAGAAATCCTCCGTCTCTCAGTCCTGATCATCTCACCAATGACCGGTCAGAGTCCACCTCCAGACGCTTGAAGACATGTTCCTTTGACTGCTCCCTTAACTTGCTCCTCCTTGTCTTCCACGCTGTGTTCCCTTTGTCACCTTCAGGTAGCAGGAACTCCATGGTGCCAAACCAGCAAAGTTCACTTTCTTCTCAGGCCTAACTTTTGCACGGCCTCTTTTCAGACACAAATCAAACTCAGCAAAACAAACTCCAACACGGAGTTCAAATCTGCAAATCCTTAACTGCATCTAGTACACATGCTGCCAGTCTGGGTCAGTTAAGGGTTGCAGGCCCCTGGTGGCCACATGGCCAAACTCACATGGCTCACATCTTTACAAAATGGCCTATTCCCATCTCTCCTCCATTGAACCTCTCTCTCTATCTGATCTCCATATTGGAATCTCCATAGAATCCCTCTCTTTGTTTGCACACCCTTTATATACCCTGATTTCCCACCTTCCAGGAAACCTGTTTCACCTTGACCATTTCACTTCTTTGTCCCCTTGCATCTCCCTGAAGGAAATTCCAGCTAAGGTTATTCTCCCATTTTAGCATACCTGTCTTTGAAATCTGCAATCTTAAACAGGAGACAATAGGGGAGGGGGGCACACCCTATCAAGACTACTATACTTATAGAGTATAATACATTTACTCATATGTCCTAGGAGACATTTTAATGACTAATTTTTATTATTGCTAAAGTGGAAAAGAACTTTCAAAAATGTAAATAAAATAAGTTCTACAGAAAATAAAATATTCACTAGTAAACTACATGACAATGTGTGTGAATTTCACATATTATAGAAGAAAAATAAAGTTGCAGGAATATGTATAATACATATTCTATGTGTAAATAAAAATACAAATAGCACTAATATTCATGCTTGTGCATATGAGAAAAATATCTATATAAAAAGGGTTTGCTATGAAGCATAACTGACATTGTTTGCTTAGGTTACTTAGGTGGTTTCAAAAGCATAGTTGTATACTTTTAAAATGTATGAAACTTTAATGTTTCTGTGTAATTGACATGTGTGATAATTTTAACTATGTTTTATACATATTTACAAATACCATTTTAATGTTCAATATTTAAAAAAACAAGTTGATTCATACATAATTTCAGTTGTATGTAATTTAAAACAAATAATGCACATGAAATATGATCTCTAAAAGGGATGTATCTGCTAGATAAAATGTCACTGATCAAGGGCAAAGGTGTTTTCCCAATTCTAAATAATAAAGGTATTATAACTTTAGCATGTTTTAACTTCTGTTGTTGAGTAGAGAGTAATGCTTAAAGAAATATGTAACTGCCCCAAACCAAGATGGTTATCTGAGATCTTATGTTAAGTAAAGAGTATTGCTTAAAAATATGTAACTGCCCCAAGCTTAAAGAAATATGTAACTACCCCAAGCTTAAAGAAATATGTAATTGCCTCAAACCAATATATCTGAGTTTTTGTCACAAGGTCTTACCACATGCTGGAATCATTGAGGAAGTAACTATGTCAAAAACATCTATGTGAAAAGTTACCCAGCACTGTCAAAAATGTATATAAGCCTCTTGCTATCTAGAGATGAGGTCTGTTCCTTCCAATAGAGTGTCACTGTGGCATGGAGGCTGGACCTCAACTCCAGCTGATAAAGGCTTTCTGCTTTTGCATCTACCAGGTCCTGTGTCTTGTGTGAGCCTAAGAGGATCGAACTGTAACACTGTATATATTTTAGTTTCTGGGTATTGCTTGTCTCCTCTATATGCTACTATAGGAAAAGAAAGGAAAAGAAACTAGTTCAAAGGTATGTGTAATATATTCATAATATATTTGGAGGCAAATAGGCTATAAGAATTTATTTTTCACTTTCTTTTATGAATACAACAATAATCATCACCCTTATTTTTTTTATCATGGAGCATAAACTTTCAGTACACTAACCCTCAAGTACTCTGTGAGAGTCATACAAAGAAGGAAACTAAGACACAAAACAGTTTAGTAAATACCCAAACACTGCATAACAAATAAACTGTACAACCATAACTTGAAAAAAAAATTGAATTTCGGATTATAGAAAAAAATTCTTAATTTTTATTTCATGTTATTGAAAAAGTTGGGAACAATTGTAAATAAACTGAGGCATTTGTCAAATCTGATGTCAAATTTGGCATTTGTCATCAAAATATATTTATTTGAAATACTTTAATATCGCCTATTATTAAATACTGTATTCTGATAGCCTTTAAATTGTCCCTAATGTGAACAATTGTTTGATATTAACTAAGTACAAGAATATCTCATTTCATAGAACATGGTATTATTTACATGAACATACACATATATGTATATAAAAGTTTCCTTAATGAATTAATTGATATATTCTTTCATGTTAATTTTTGTACCTATGTATAAAGGTGTCTCCCTGATCTATCTCAAATAGTTCTTTATTAACTTAATTTTTTAAAATGTTTTCACATTACATGTCCAAGTCAAATAAATTTTTCCCAAATAAATTTCTCAATGATTCAGTGTGGCATGGAAAAATATGTAAATCATTTAAACACAATGTTATAATCTAAAGTTATCACATAACTATAAACTTACACTTGGATATTTAAAATCTGGTTAAAATTGAGGATTTCTAGAGGAAAGTAATGTCCTGTGAAAACAAAAATGAAAAAATGCCCATAGTGTTCCATTTGCATGTGAAAATGAAACTACAGCTTGAGCACCAAGAATTTCCTGTCACCTCAAATTTAAATGAAAGCAAAAGTATATCCATATGTGTATTTGTGATTTAAATTGGCATCAATACCTTTTGCCATTTGAATTTCCTGTTTGCCTGAATGACTAGTGGTGACATCTGTTGTGGGAATAGTGAGAATATGAACCTGGTGAGTCAAGCTTTTTGACTTTTGTCCTTTTGGATGTGTGTGCTTATGATCTGTCATTTCATAGAATGTTGAGTTTTCTTTTAAGCAGAACAAACCATGCTGCTTTGGGAGTTTTGCTGTCTTAACATATTATTTTAGGAGACATTTTATGAAGCAATTGATAGGGAGACTGGAAAAAAATGATAGCATGCTGAGTAAAAAAATGGCTTTTAATATAATTCACTTTCCATAATCTTGAATAAACCTGAAATCTTAAACAAACCTAACACATTTTAAATGCAAAATGAAACTTGGTGTACTATTACCTATCATCATTTGTTAAACTGTCTTTCTTCTTAAGTGTTAACAGAATGAAGAAATTGTCTAAAAAAATTCTTTAGTTACCTAAAAAAATTCTTTTAGATAAATATCTGCAAATAAATTATCCACAAAAAACTCTGGAAATGAATACATCAGTTATATGTTTAACAATAATTTTAACAATTTACAGCAAGAATATTCTATACTTCCATTCAGCACTTAGTTAAGATGAATATGTGCATCATTCTCAGTGTCCTCAATTTAAAGACTGAAGTTTCCAGAGTTGTTAGCTTTACCAGATTAAGCTAAGTACAGACTCACTGGGTAACCTTTCATACTTGCTTTATTCTGAGATAGATTTATCTATGCCAGTTCCATGCCTCACCCTGTTTCTGGAGATACTTAACCACTGATTGTTCTGATTTAATGTAGTAATCACTGTATCTGTATTTAAGTTACTATTTTTATTAACTCTTGTGAGTTAAGTTACTGATTTTTCTTTTTAATGTTACCTTTCAAAACTTTAGTTGATATCTTTCATCATTTATTTTCTACTTGCTTTTCTTTGTCTTTTAAAATGAAATTTGGTAGAAAGAGGAAATGAAAAGTATTTATTAATTTTCCAAGTTTAATTATATATATAATAAAGAGAAACAAAACAAAGGAAGACACAAATCTAAAGCATAACATACTCTAGAAATCTGACAGTAGAACTGAGGCTACCAGAGCAGGTTGGGGGTAGATAGTGAGCAAAGGAGGAAGGTTTCAAGTTATCATGGTGGTGCTGTGCCCTATGGATGCCTGGATGGTGGGTGTTGTGTGATGACATACATCTGAAAAGGTATGAAGCTGTATGTCTAAATCATATACAAACTGTAACCAGTACTATGTCAATAATGAATTGAAATAATAGAAACAGGAAGTATATGATTATCACTCCATGTTCTGTCATCAACTAGATCTAACTAAAAAAAAAAAAAGCTTGTGGAAACTTTTGGAGATATATAGAACAATACAGCACAACACACTTCAGCCTTTCTATATTGGTGCAAGAATTGTAAAGAACAAAAATAAATAGTCTAGTAGTCTTTATTTTTAAAGCATTAGTTACACTAATGAACAGCAATATATAGTCCTTGTGGTTATAACAGACTTCCCAATTATAATAGAAATTTTTTTTAATTTTCCTTCCATTATTTTAAAGGGCTTTAAGGCATCCGCTGATATATCAGTGCTGAAGAAAAAAAAAACCTACTTTTGAAATAAGTTGATCACATTGACATACTCAAATTGTACTTGTTATAATCAGTAGCTTCCACATAGTTTATTTTCTCTCTTTTGCTCTCTCTCTCTCTCTAAAACCTTCCTTCTTAACAAATACTCAAACACTAACTTATTTTAATATCACAAAAGAAAAATGCATGATTATTTATATTGCTCTTCAATATCCTGTTACTGACTAAACATAATTCATGAATTTAGACTGATTTATCCAAAACTTCAAATATCTGCTAAACTCTGAAGCCATGATTTATTTTGTATTCTTTTAAAGTAAAAGCATTATAAGAGTACTTACCAGGAAAGGTTTGCTCATTAATAACTGTGATATTCTAGTCCTTATTTTCTGTATACTTGTAATTACTCTATTCTGGTATTAAGTCTGATAAAATTATTGTTACCTGTTTGTCATTTCATCATTGGTTTTCATTCAATACAAATTAAAAAATTACCTTGAAATACACTAAAGTGTAGTTTTCTTTATACTCTAAAGATTCTGCCTCTAAATGAAATATATTCTAGTAGAGAATGGTTAATTCTTTCACTGTATGTACAAAAAGGCCATGACATCATGTTACAAGGAAAGAGTAGTTATTGCAACATACTGAACTTAAATTTGAAAAAGTTTGATTTTTACTGTGTTTGATTATAACATAATATATTAGAAAGAGAAAATGCATTTGAAAGTATTTGTAAATTGTATAATGTATAGCAGCTTTTAAGTTAAACTATACAGATGTTTAAATGTTATTAAAATTATTTTACATAGCTTAGAATAAGAAGATCTCATAAGTATTCAGAATTTACATGCTTGAAACTACCTTTAGGACATTTTCCTTATGAATTTAACAAGTTCGAAAACACTTTATAATATATACAGGGTATTAAACAAAGTATATTAAAAGTATCATAAACAATGTTTGAAATTATAAGCTTACAAAATGAATACTTTTGTATTAAAGAGGTATATTTGAAGTTGACTCATGGAGTGTAATTTGAAGATACATTGAATTGGGCTCTACATTTCTGGAATTAGCATAATTGCCATAAACCAGAACTCTTTACACACACGTATGTGCATGCACACACACATACACCAACTTCCCTGGTATAGGCAAAATGACTAGCTCTTACCTTTATGATACTGAACAATTTTCAGTATTCCCTATGATAATGGTATATTGCTTTGAACTTACGGCAACTGAAATCATTGACCAGTGTCTCAAGCTGACAAGTAATGTATGAACCATATGTGATATGAGATAGACTTAATAGATATTCCAATAAGTATACTATAAGCTTCCTGCTATTCCATGACCCATATTACTGGCAGAACTATATATATATATATATATATATATAACTATATATATAGTTATATATATTATTTTATAATTGTTATATATATTATATATAATAGTTATAATAGTTATAATAGTTATAATAGTTATATATATTATATATAGTTATATATATTACTGGCAGAACTATATATATATAACTATATATATATAACTACATATAGTTATATATATATAGTTCTGCCAGTAATATGGGTTAATATATATATATAATATAAATCTCACGTCACTACCCTGCATAAAATCTTTTATTTGTTTCTCATTCAAAAAGAGAAGTGAAATTCAAACTCCTTAATTTGAAGGTTAGTAACCTCCATAATTTTACTGTTTGCCATTACCAACCATTTCAGCTTCATTTGTTATATCAGTAACCCTCTTTTGTGTGCTCAAGGAAGACAGTTGCTACTGGGTTTATTAAATATTTTAAATACTTCCAAACTGAAATTTTGATTCTCATTCTAGAACACTCCTCCAACCTTCCTGCTATATTTCTCTGCACCAACTCCTACTTATACAGTAGAATTCCATAATAATACTTGCTCAAGAAAGTTTGGAGTGTGTTTTCCCACTAAATACATTCTATTAGACATTTATATGTAATTTTTTTTCTTTTCCTTTATGGTAATTATAAGTCTATGGTAAAGTAATTATTACTGTAGTATTTGTTTATGGTTCTTTACTTGTTGATAAAAACATGTCTGAGCTGTTAGTTGTGCTAAATTCTGAAGGTATAGGTAAAGTGGAGATCTGCTAGATTTTATAGTTTGATAATTAGAACAATATAAGTTCAACCAAATATGGTACAAAAGTCTTACACAGAGAATGAAAAATTAAGAAGCCAATTTGTGATCTTATGAAATTTATAGGCACATAAGGTCTTTCTGGAATAGTTAACAATTGATCATTAAAGAGCAACGTTGCAGGATGTAGCATAAAACTGCTTTTTTGAAAACTACGTGTAAGAAGAAATAAAAGAAAAAAGAGGAAATTAAAATAGCATGTGTTATTAGATTGTACCCTATAATTAATAGGAAAATACCATTTAATTAATAGGAAAAATACCATTTTAAAAGAGAAACTGTGTGTGTGTGTGTGTGTGTGTGTGTGTGTGTGTGTGTGTGTGTGTGTGCACTGTTAGGAAGACTTTTGAGAATATGATAGAATATAGTAAGTAAAGGCTGGTTGGGCTGTATTGACAATATGAAGAGCTCCTGGACTTTTGGTAGAAGGGAGGTGCTCAACTTACTCAGAGTTATTGAATTGGACTCCACATTTTAGAAAAACATGAGGTACATTTTGTATACTTTTTGAGATTTGAGAATCACTGACATACAGAATTAGATGGAACAAAAGATAGGAACTGAAAGCAAATGCATGAGGGTTATTTGAAGATCACAGAAACTTCACATGATAGCAGAAACTAAGCAAGTACATTTGGATTCTAAAAGAAGGTCAAAATTTAAGTATATGTAAAATATAATATTTACAAATTGAAATCCATATCTGCAGATCCCACATGTATCCTCTGTGTTTGGGCAGATGATTTTACTTGCTCATTTCATCCCTCATGTGAGCAGTGTTGTCATTAAAAGACTTTCATTACCAGCCTTAATATTCCTACTTTGCAGTTTGTCAACATCTTCAACTCTGTCCCTTGACTTTTGTCTCAATGATATTCTGGTTTGGTTAATGGATTATTAGTTGACATGGAGCAAGCAGAAAAATTTCAATATAAATGCATGCTTGCTATTACTTCTTGTCCTTCTGTCACTTGCAAGAAAAGAACAAGTTGGGCGATCAACTAATGTGAAAGAAATGAGTGTCATGAAGATATAACCTAAACTGAACCTAAATATATTATGGGTACTTTTACATATTTCTTAGATCATATACACTCTCATTTATAAATGAAAGCAATAAAAGCCTAGTTGATATCTGATGCATGAAATTAATTTTCTTAATTTGGAAATATATTTGTATTTTCCCCATTATCTTTATGTCCTTCAAATAAAATTTTTTTTGAGACTAAGTCTTGTTATTTTTGCCCGTGGAACTGTAGGCTCACGTTGCCTGGAGTAACACAGATTCAAGTAATGCCCAGCCTCAGCGTCCCAGGTAGCTGGTTACAGGCGCGCGCCACCACACCCAGCTATTTTTTGGAACTAGGTCTCACCCTATGGGCCCCAGGTGGGACTCGAACCACGATCCCTAGCCCCAGCCGCTTCATAGGCTGAAGCTTACAGGCATGAGCCACCGTGCCCGGCTATGTCCTTCAAAATTTTATATTTAACTATGTCATATAATATTATTATGATGCCTACTTTAAATATTTTATATCATTACTGGTGACATAACTGGAATATTTTGCTTTCCTAGATTCTTTAAAGAAATATACAAAACCATTTGATATTCAAAAATTTCTTGTTTTTATCTTACTGAATTGGTTATGTTTCTCTAAAGAATCATGATCAATAGAGAAATGAATTTTCTTTCAAAAATTGCTATTCTTCTAAATATAAAGCATCTCTTTTTATTATCTCTCATAAATTCTATGGCTCAGGAATTTGGAACAAACTTAGTTAAGCCATTCCAGTTCATATTATTTTATGTGGATGGAGTTGGACTAGCAGGTGCCTGCAGCAGATGGGGCCTGGTCCTGGCTGGTTATCTCTAGCTTTTCATGTATTTCCTATGTTTTCTCTGTGATAATTCATTTGCAGTGCATACAGAGCAGACTATTCATATGGAAACTCAAGACTCCAATACAAGTAATTCAAAATAATAGGCAAAAAGTTGCATAGCCACTTAGAACATAGACTTAGAAGGTAACTGCATCACTTCCACTATGTATTATTTTTGTCAGTAAATTAAGTTAGCATGAGTCAAGGATGAGGAAACAAAACCTGTTTCTTGAAGGAAGATATATCAAAAAAGTGATAGTCATTTAAAAAAAGTCAAAGAAATATTGGGTAATTCATGATAAAGTTGGAGACTTTATAGATTCATATAATTGTTATAGCTTTTCATATAAATCTTAAAACAAAAAGCAAACTTAATAAGGACCAAAATAAACCCTCAAAAGTAATATAGAATACATGCTTATCTTACATTTTTTCTATTATATACAAAGACTATTGGTGGTACTCAACTTTATTATTTAGTCTTTAAATTATAAGGATATCAAAAATTATTTGCAAATAGATTTGGAAAAGAACTAATAATTTATAAATATATAGAATAATCAATGGGGTTTTGAATATATTATTGATAGAGGATGATCATGTTTTATTTATACATCAAAGATAGCTAAAACTTGCTAAAACTGTGCACTGTTATTGTGTTTTAGAAGTAAAATAAAGTTAAAAAGGAGTTTAAAGATACCAATAAAAGGGTATCCTATGTCATACATTATTTTATCAGCTATTAAATTCTTATTTTATAATCTTATTTTTAGAGTAAAAGAGAAGTCTGAGAATCACAGTCTAGATGTTTGGCAGACTGACTTACAACTGTGCTCCTGCCAATGACAGATATTTGTAGACAATTTAGTAGAGAGAAAATAAGTCAAAAGTTATCTTAGATGACAGCTGAAGACAATGGCATAGGAACTTGGCAAAGTGTGTTTTTCAGTTACTTCTGGGCAAATATTCCAAAATCCCTCTTGTGTTACTGTCTGGAGGAAAATGTGTGCTTTAAGATTTGCTTATCAGATACTTCTTCAGAATCTTTGTTCTTTACCAATCATTGCAAAATTCTTTGATAGTCTGTAGTAAAATCATTATTATTGAGTGTATTGAAAGTACTATCTGCAGTTTACTTTTGATAGAAATTTGATCACAGAAACAACACATTCAGGAAATAATAGCATTTTCTATTAATAAAAATCTCAGTGATATTTTTCTATTACAAGTTCTTTGAACTACCTGAAAACAATAAATTAGCCCATCATAAAATAACAATACCAATAAATATATATAATAAATAATAATCTGAATGTCTCAACTTTGTTTTTTGCAATTTATCTGCATCCGTCTGTCCTTTATCTACCTATCATCTACCTATTGATATAATGTTCCTATACGTATTTGTTTTTTATTCCTCCACCCTAAATCTATCTTTTATGAGTACAGCGTTCAGTAAATATCTAGTTAAAAAACTTTCAATCTTTTATTATAAAAATTATGTTCATTTCTAGCTATTTTAGTATTGGAATATTTATACTTTCAGATATGGAACATATATACAATTAATTTTTTGTGTGAGAGTGCAAACAATACATCTTTTATAGATTCAAAACACATAATAGCATAACAAAGGTTTTGCAAATCTTTTGTCAAATAGCCCATGCTAACATTTTCAAAAGATGTTCTCAGACTCTTTGATAAAGAAATGCAGGTAAAATTTTCATCTTAGAAAAGGCTGACAGTACATTTGATCAGAGTTGTCAAGCATTCTAAATAATTAACAGAACAGATTAATTTATTTTCAGTTTTTTAAACTACTTACACTGATGTCAACACTATCCAAAGTCATCACATAATCACTGTGCTGTGAAAATAAAGTCAAATGCATCATTAAATGTGTTGATCACCAACCCTTAGTGTGAAAGGAGAGAGGTTTTATAGGGAGAAAGACCAGCTGCTTTCTCAAGAAAAAAGAGAGAGGAGAAATAGAAATAGAGCAAAGCGAAAGCGAGAGAAAGAAGGCAAAAGAGTAAGTGAGAGAAGCAATTCTATTTCTCTAAAAAGAGTAATTGTAAAGAGGAAACTAAAAACATATCCTAATATGCAAATCTTCTAATAAGTATCAGTACCTTAAGACAATTAGCATTTACATAGTGTGTATCAAGCTACTTTTAATTTTATATCAAAGATGATTCTTGAAAAAAAATCAGTGATACACTTTCATAATCTTCTCTGGGATCTCACATTCTTGCATCCTAGCTTATTTAAGTTAACTGTCCAAGATTCATTAGCTTTTAATTCTGTTACTCACTTTTATCAGGTTTTGAATTCTCAGTTGAGAGAAGATGTTCACTCCTGATACTGTGTTAACCTGGATTTTTTTCAGAAATAAATTAAAATTGCAAAGCCTTATTGAAGATGATAATTTATGGTATATTCATTATTTTCAAATGTAAAACTACCTTTGTATTTTGCAGGTATTAATTATAACTGAGTCCTCTTTGCTTAGAATTTTAAAAATAAAAATAATATGCTTATACTTCTTAGCCAAAGTAGGAGAGAGGAATGAAAATGACATGTCATTGTATGGAATAAAATCCTACTTTGGAGAAAAATGATGTCATGGCCTTGCTAATCTGATGTACTTATTCAACTAATGTATTATATTCAAATCCAGTGTTTTATATCATGAAATTATATTCTATAATTACATTCAAAACTTTTCTCATACACCAGTGTTGTCTGGCTACTTAGTCTGACAAATGGAGACACTTATGCATCCAACAAATGATTTTCTCTCCCCTTTGCCACACAACATATCTGTCATCATAATTTGAGGATTCTCTTTCAGGACCAATTGACTAAGTTCTGAAGATTTACATATGGATATAAATCACATATACCAGCTCTAGAAATGCCAACAGTTTACCCAAGCTTTAATAACCCTAAGTATAACAATGAAAGAAATGTTTCTTTATAGAACAAGAGTCTATGATTACAATGTAATATAAATACCTTCATAAATTTATAAACTCAATGGTGAACTTTTGGATACTGTACAATGGTAATATTATGCTTATGTTCCAACTTCCTTTTACTCTAGTATTTTATTTTTAAGAAGTATTTTTCTTCATTCAAGTTGCATATGTATGTCCACAAAGAAGATATAGATATATGTTATATGATTCTTTTATTATATTGAGAGAATTTATTTTAAAAACATAAGCATTGAGTCACCACATCTCAAAAAATGTGAGAAGTCATTCAAATACTCAAAAATTTAGATAATTGACTGTATTTTAAGTTAAGGTAACATTGGTTTATACTATTTTGTGTCTGAACTAGAGCTATAGAATCACCTCTCTCCATGCTGTTTCCATATCACACCCACCACCAAAAGACTCATAATCCTACAATCCATTGTGCTCCCTTCTCATTTTTCTGTCCTTCTGCCCCTTTTGCCCCCTCTGGAAGACTCAATTTGATCTAATAACTAATTTGCTATTAGTTTGAGTTTTTCTGACCTTTGTTTTGTTTTTCTGTATTCCACATACAAGTGGCACCACCCACTGCTTCACTTTCTCTTTGTACTTAATGCATTTAACATAATCCCCTCCAGTTCCATGCATTCTGTTACAAAAGTTGAGTGTATCTTTTTTTTTTTAATAATAGTTAAAGTGCATTCTATTGTATATAATTCATTTATCTGTCTTTGGGTATTTAGGTCATTTGCATTGTCTGGCTATTATAAATAGTATTACAGTGAGCATAGAAGTGCATATATCACTTTGGATAAGTGTTATTTTATTCTTCAGGGAGGTCCGGTGAAATTGCTAGATCATATGCTAGATCTATAAATTCTCTCTATGGTTTTCCATAGGGGCTTATCAATCTAGATTTCCATCAACAGTGTAAGGACAGTTCCTTTTACTCAACATTTTTTCAAAACATGATTTTTTTTTTCTTTTTCTTGATTTGGGTGACTTAACAGATGTGAGGTAATATCTCCTGGTGGTTATGATTTGCATTTCCATGATTTGATTTGCACTGTTTCATGTCTGCTTTCATTCATTTATCTTCATTAAAGAAATGCCTATTTAGTTATTTTGTTCAGTTTTTGACCAGGTTATTTGTTTTCTTTTTGTTGAATTGTATAAACTTTTGTGAATCTTGGATTCTTACATCAGATGAATTTTTTCACATAACTTTTCTCCCATTCATTAAGGTATCTTTTTGTTTCTGTGATTGTTTTTGTTCTGCAGAAACTTTTGTGTTTAAAGTAGGCCCTATTATTTTTATTCTCTTTTGTTCATGCTCTTGAAGATGAATCCATAAAAATATCAGTGATTTTTATGACAGGGAGAATTTTGCTGGTATTTTATTCTATGCTCTTTATGGTCTCAGGAATTACATCCAAGACTTTTCTTCACATTCAGCTTAATAGTACTTTGAAGAAATAAATAGTATAGACAAACTTAAAGCCAGATTTATAAGAAACATATAAATAGGTTGAGGAATAAAAGAGAAGTTACAAAAGACATCTCAAATTTAGAGAATAAGAGATTATTATTAAGATTTGAATCCTAGTTGTTTTGAATAATATAAGAGATATGGAAAAGTTATTAGTAATATACATCAATTGTGATTGAATTAGTAAAAAAAACAGAAAATAGGAACAGACCAATTAAAAGCAAGACAACTGAAACAACAATCAGAACTCACACTTAACAGAGAAAATACTACATATTCCACTAAAACATTAATGAAACAAAAATAAATATAGCAAGGTATTAGGATTCAAAATCAACTTATATTTAATAGTTGCATTCCATGAATTAGAAGAGGAAGAAATCAAGGAAAAAATTATTTATAATCATGTTATAAAGAATTAAATGCCTGGGAAAAACTTAACAAAGGAGGTGAAGTATTGTATAAATGAAAACTATAGAATATTGTTGAAGGTAATGGAAGCTACAAAGAAATGGAAAACTATTCCCTGCACATGATTCTAAAGAATTAAAATTGTTCAAGTCATTCAAATAAATTTAAATTGTTCATTTAACCCAAAGCAAAATACATATTTAATGCAACCACTATTAAATTTCAATGACATTCTTAAAAAAGTTGCTGAAATTCCTATGAATTTCAAAAGATTCAGAATCAAATAATACTGAATATAGAGAATATACAGAGCAACCATGACCAAAAAAGTGTAAGAATGGGGATATCACACTTCTATATGTTAAACTTTACTACAAATTTTTACTAAAATGATATCAAAATGGAACAAAATAAAAACTGAGACCAATGGAATAGGATTAAGAGCCCAGTAATAGACTCACATATACATATACAGTTAATCTATGACAAGGAAACCAAAAACATTGGAGAAAAAAAAAAAAACTGTTCAATTAATGGTAATGGAAAAACCAGTCACATGAAAGAAAGAGAATGAAAATAGACTAGTAGCTCTCATCCATCCCATACACTTTGTAATATTTTAAATTCGGGTGAACCCCTTAATAAAAGTGCTAGAAAGAAAAATAATAGATCAAAAATGGAGCCACTCGTGCTAATGCATGCAAGACTGAAACCCAATCTAACTGTAGTTTTCAACCATTCCACAAAACATAATATTGCCAATGTGGAGTTTCAGGTCAATATTCACAAGGTAAACTTTTTCATTCTCCAAAGGAAAATAGGTAATTTGACATATACAGTTTATCCATTCTACATTTGTGAGTTACCTAAATCTGAAATAACATTTTATTTCATTTAAGGCTTCCTCGTACTGCTTTTAAAAACTTTTCTCGTATGTGTATACCTCTCTTCTACTTGTAGATTGGAAGCTGCCCAATTCATGAATCATTTACTTAAGTCAACTTGGTCTACAAAATGAACACTGAGGATTTTGCTATTTAACAAAAGACAGAAATTGAAATCAAATTGGAAACAATCGTAGAATTTGTTCTCTAACACATGATTAAAATTTCTTAAAAGTATTTAATATTTGTTAAAAATTAATCTCTCTTAAATTTTAAGAGCAATTTTTATCCATTCTTCATTTGTTCATTTTTTTGTCCACTGCAAAAGTTGTAACTTTAAAACATTTGTTTGCTGGTTCCTTTATCGAATTTCTTTCTTTATTTTGAGAACCCATAGATTTCAGTTCTAAATCCTTACCCTTATTTTTTTTTTCACTAACAAGAAATTTTATATGAACTTATGACTTTAACACACCAATATATGCTAAAGATTTCCAATATTATATGTCTAATTCTAGCAGGTATATACAGTTTCATATTGATATAATCTACAAGCTACTTGAAATCTGTATTTGATTTTTTTACAAACATAACAAACTTTATATGGAGATGAGAACTATTGACATATTAGTATATTTCCAAAGACTGAAAATCATTTTCTTCAGTCTAATAAGTGCCTTTCAGCATAATTTTGACTATAGCATTCAGCTACCATTACAAGAAACATGGATACAAGCCAAAGGTGCTTGGAATGGCCAATGGATACACACACACACACACACACACACACACACACACACACACACACATATATATATATATATATATATATATATATATATATATATATATATATATATATATATATAAGACTAAAGGGCTAAACATGGACAAACAACAAAAAGAAAGGAGGCCAAGAGACCAGAGGGAGCATGGCGGGGTGGGGTAATCCTATGGGGACAACAATTATGCTGTCATATATTGCACAAAATCCAATATTAAAATAAAAAAAAACAACTTAAAAATTATCAATTCCCTATCAGTAAAAAATGAATCTTACTATCATTCCTGAGGTATATATTTTAACTGGTATGTAAACCTCAACACCAATAATTTTGGGAAGAAATGACTAGTGTTACATTTTACCAATCAAGTAAAGGAAATTCTGGAACACTTGAAGTCTCCATATTTCAACATTCAGATTGGATTAGGAATTGATAAATGTTGTAGAATTATGTCAACTAATAAAGGTCATTATATTAGCTTGTAACAAACATTTTCAAGTAAGATGCTGAGGGCATGTCATAATTGATACATTTTTATTAATAGTAAAACTGTGTTTTAGCCAATAGGACATTAAGAAAGCATATGCTATACATGCTGCTCAACCATTTTAAAATCTGCTAGGCAAATATTTTATAAATAAGAGTATTTAAAAAGCAATGCACATTTTTCTGAAAAGTAACATTATAGAAACTTAAATATTTATATACTATCAAATTTCCTCATAGAGTTAGTTTCTTGAGCTGTTATGACATTAATATGGTTTTTACTCCTGTCGAGATAATTTTCTTTTCTTGAACCTCAAAAAGTACAGGGATTACCCCTGAGTAAAGAAATCAACTACTGTGCAAAATGAACAACCATGTAAGACAATAAAGTTGATAATAATAATTTAAAAATCCTGTTTTACTATAAAATATCACACACATAATTCTATATGGTTCCAATTCCTCTGGTATATGATAGAATTACTTTATAGCTTTAAAAAAAGATTCAATGATGTTCCAGGTAAGTATAATTACACTAGTTTAATTGTAGTGCTTTTTATATGGAGAAATGGAAATGAAAGAAAGTATTATTTGTAATTATGTACATTTTGTTCTCAACATTACATATCAAACATATAAGCAATTAATTACCATGAAAAGCAATTTGATAACAACAGTTAGGCAATATCTTTGGCAAAATATATTTAAAAATTAGCTATAGGAAAAATTATAATATTTTAGCTTAAAAATAAGTAATCATAATAAAGTACTGAACAATCTAATGTGATTCTAAATAGCAAAATCTGGATATATTTTAGAGAATAATTTGTATTCTAAGATATAATCATATATATGCTAAATGATATGGATAAAAGTTATATACCAGCTCTGGGGAAATAGAAAGACATAGTTAAAAAATATTTACATATTTACATACTATATTTACAAATCATTTGTTTTAAAATGGATTGAGGAAGCACTAGGCAAAGAGAAAAAAGAATCTGCTTGTAAAGCAAATGATCCATTCTAATTTGCTGTGTTTTCTTAAGAAAAGTTTTAATATACTAAATGTATCATTAAGGCATGTGAAATCAAGCAGTGATAGTCATAAAACTTTATCATAAGTCCAAATAATAAAAACTTAGCTCCTACAAAAGGAAGCAGATTGTGTCAGTTCAAGCACTTTAAAAAGCATCTTTCCGTTATTCCTACTTACAGATGGTTGCTAAAGAAGCAAAGGTCAATTAAAGAAGTGAATTAAAATAAATAAATTTGACACAATAGTATTTAAATTTAAGTTTAAAAATGGGTAGGAGTTCTCTGGCATTAAATAATAAAAATTTCAGACACATATTGTTTCTGAATATTGTAGTCAATGGCAAGTAGTTTCCCTTCTAGTTAAAATATTGCATTATATAAACTTTCAATATTCTTAAAAATTTTGTTTGAAAACTATAAATAAATAAACTTATTTATTATCCAAATTAACAACTTTAATATACTATAGAAACAACAAATAAAATGATAATTTGTTCAAGAATTATATGAAATGAATTATTCAGTCGTATTCAGTGGAAAAAACAATAGCTATGATAAGAAACTAAAGTACGGCTTTACTTTCTCATTCTGTTTCATTTAAATGTCAAAGCCAATTAACCTATACAATGCAGAGAAAAGAAATAAAAATATATTAGATAAATAAGTGTATATAATGACATTTGAATAATCAATGTGCAATATATACTCCCAACAGACATAAATCAGTTTAAGTGGCATCACATAGTAATTATAAAGTTACACTGATATAGTAATACTGTAATAAAAGGGATTCTAAAACAAGTCATATATTAGGAAATTTAGCTTGAAAAATTAGATACAACTATAATGTTGGGACTAGTCACTATTTTATTATTCTTTTATATGAAAAATATGAATTATCAAAGTTATTGATACGTTTGGGAGACTATCAATCTTCCTACAGCAAACAAATAGGATATGACTCAAAGGACAAGGGGAAATTATATTTTTGATAGTTAAATTTTAGTCAGAAAAGACTGAATATCATGCAACATTATTACTTCTGAAGGCAACAAGGAAGCAGAATTATTTGAGGATGATTTGAAATATTCATTTAGAAATCTGAAAAATTTCTGATGAACACAATTGAAACAATAAAAAAAGGACAGATCTATCTTGTAAAAAAATAATAAACTATATAATTCTGTTTTTAAATCTAGCAAATTTGCAATAAGATGATTTATAGTCAATAGTACACACTGCTGCCACAAGTACCATTTGTTACATTTTACACAAACATTACACATAGTACATTAATTACATCAAATACTTAAGTAGCTTTTTATTCCACAAAATTATTACATATCTTGATAGGATGATGATGGCCAATTAAAAATGGGTGATTGAAATGGAATGATTTAGTAATTTAAAATGAAAAAAAAAGTGTATTTACAAGGACATGAATAAGCAGATATATTGAGCATGGATAGATAAAACAGCTTTACCAAGAAACTGCTTCTCAAACATGAAATAGGAGACTTCAATAATATAGGTCTGAATGCATTACAAATATTGATGATGACCTGAACCAATCTGAGATGTATTTGACTCCAGCCAGTTGTACTTGGAAACCATTTTCAGATTTTGGTCTTTACTAAGAGAAACAGCATCCCCTCCGCAAGAAGCTGACAGTAAAAGGAAAGCCCTTAACTGAACCCCAGACCAAACTCCATTGACTGTACATCTCGTCTGGGGACCCTCACTTAACTGGTTTAATCTCCTACCTTTATTGTCAATTCAGTTGCACGTTTCTTTTATTGCCCTACAAATTCCTTCCAGTTATTCACAGTATATTTATATGTACTTGACTTCAGTTAAAGTGAAGTCTCTTATTCTATATATTAAAATAATTATGCTTTCTAAAAAAAGTCAATTGGTGAAATTTTGTTTCAGGATTTTTTTAATAACTGTCTTAATGCAGTTGAAATTATGCATTTTTATATTCAATTTGTTGCAACATCACTCAATCTGTAGCCTCTTAAAAAATCTACTGTGCACTCATGGAAGAGAGTGGGTGAATAAGAATGATTATGGCTATAGTTTTGTTCTCTGGATTCCTTGTTAGTATCTCTGGAGTTCAATTTGAGACTGCAAAATACTATGAAAGGGAACATTTACTCTCAGGAGACTGAAAATATGACTAGAGGCAGAAAAGACAACTATATTTAGTACTTGTCGATACTGGTTTCCATCTTGGACTATTCCATGCTACCTGTCCAAAAAAAAAAATCCATTCTTGATATTGACAAATCTTTATTGTATGAAGCCAAGGATGTGATTTATTGTTTCATTTAGAAATCCTCTTCAATAATCTTCCCAACAATGTTGTATATGGTTAAATAATTTGTTTATCCCCTATAGTTTATCTTCTTTTTACAGAGATAATTGAATTTATAGTGACAGGATTTGATAGTTGGCAAAATAACTACCTGATTGTAACCTGCCTTAGGTTTATCAAAACTCTGGGAATATGGTGATAAAGGTTTGTAAAAGCATCCTCTATATAGTATCTAGTCCCCACATTTTCTGCAGTAACCCCCCAAAGCAACATGACTAATTTTTAAAATATTTTCATTTCAGTTGCTCTTTGGCATATAACCCTGCTCCTAATTGTAGATCTTTTTGTCCTGATATTTACCTGTTCATCCCAGTTTTCAGCCTGATTCATTCATCTGCATAAAGTCATTTCTTCAGTCAGTCTCCTCTTAACCCAAAACGTATGATTCAAGACACCATGATAAGGATGATCCCTTTTGAAAACAAAGCTATATTTTATTGGGTGTTAAAAATCACAAGGGAAGTTTTTTTCTTTTGTAACCCATGTTTAGAATGTTTGCATCAACTTACTGTCTCAATGCAGATGCTGTTTTTCTTAAGGAGCTCTTTTTGCTATTGAAAGTCTTTGTACTAGAAATTCACAGTCTGATTGCTATATCAACATGTGACAAATAACTGCTAGGTTGCTTTATTTTTAAGCATGATATTAACTCCAATTTATCCTGAATACTGGAGCGTTAAATTAGAGGATGGAATTGCAGCCTGAAGTGATTCATTTGGTATGACTTTTTTGTTGTGTCAGTCATATTTGAAATTTTACACATCAACAAACTTTTCTATACTTCAAATTTGCATTTTTTTGAATAAGATATAGTAGGCAGTTCACAGGTTTAAAAAACAATTTTTGAGCAGATACCACTTTGGCATTAGATATTTTATTTTTGTGTCTGTGTTTATAAGTCCTTAAGTCCTTAACTTTATTAAGCATATCAAATAACTAGAAAAAACAGACCTGTTGACTAAGACTAAAAAAAAAAAAACAAACAAAAATTGTATTGCATCAATTGCCATTATTTAACTAAACACAATTGTTTGCATTATGATAAAAAATCTATTTTGTAATATGAATCAGAAGATGTTTGTTTTGGCATCTCTAGACTAAGTAGACTATTTGATATCACTTATTTTTAGATACAATAATATGAACAAAAGCTTCTTAATGATATATGGGAAAATTTAAACCTATTTTAAATGATTTAATTAATAATATAAAATGACTGCTGTTCATTCCTTTCCTAATACATCATTAAATATTATTGAGTTAGGTCCTGACATTTTATTCAGAATTATGTTTCTGGCATTTAAGTATTCAGTTCTAAATGTTAAGGATGTCAATTATATAAGCATCCATCTTTTTCACTATGGCCTCCTATCAAACATTAATAGTAGAAGTGTTAATTCATTTCAAGTAGTCTCAACTATCTGCCCTAAAGAAGCTTGATACTCTACAAGTGCTCTGACAACCTCTGGTAAGTAATTACTGTTAAAAATATCTCAGTAAATCCAACTCACTCCTAGAGGCATTTTAAATTATATGTCGTTAAAATGTAATGCTTTCTCAAATGACAAGGTCATACCAAAAAGCAAAACTAAACTCTATTTTTATCTGAGACATACCCACTCCAATAAAAATGTTACAACTTAGACTTCAAAACAGGAAAGATAAGTCATACTACATTGAGAGCCTTGTAGTAATCAAGGTAAATTGTTGTATAACCCAACAATAAATCAATTCTATGGTATCTCTCTGTGTGAAAAAGTATTCCATTTATGTGAAGAGTAGGGTACTGCTCTTATATAATTAGGGGCAAAAATGTACTCACAAACCTGGATGATGAACTTCACTTTTCTACTTTATTCTACTTAGCATTTCCTAACCCTGATGCTTCAACTGCAGCATTCTTGGATAAATCTTTTCTGCAGAAGAAAACTTGAAGTTACATGAACTTTCACTTTTGTGTTTAAATGAATGTGGAAATAAAAAAAAATCTTACAAGGCAAACTGATATTCACTATGAAATTTGCCCCTACAACCCAAGAATAAATACATATTAATCTCGGGGCAATGTAAATACAAAATCCAATGTAAACTATTCATACTCTATAGAACACAAAGATTTTTTTTAATATAAAAATCTTTTGATAAAAGGATAAGGAATTGCTACAAACTAAATATGTTTTCTAAATTGTGACACCCATGATTCCGGCTAAATCAAATCTATTTAATCTCTCAATTCAATACACTGAGAAAATTATATGTGATAAAGGCTATGGTGCTTTGGAAAATATATCACATATAAAATGAGTAATTTAATTTATGGTCTATAGTAGATATGAAAACTATATAAAATAATGGTTTTAATCAATCTAATATCAAGACTCATGTGTGTAAGCCATTATACTACCTTCATGTAAGCACTCATAATAAATATGAATTAAAGTAACAATAATCTCCCACAAACTCCTTCAGGGAAAAGTAAAAGAGGAAAACTTAGGAAGACATTTGAGAAATAAAAATAATAAATTATATTAAATAGAATTAAATGACTAAATACAAAGTGGTTAACTACATTTTTAATAAGTAAATGCAACAAAAATTCATATTTGGATTAATGTATATTGTAAGTGACAATGTGTAAAATAATGAAAAATAATATTTTCTTGAAGTAAAAAGCAAATCAGGTTCAGTAAAATATTATTGAGAGATGATTTACAACAATCATCTCTCAAAGGTGTGACATGTATGTTCTAAACATGTATGTTCTAAAAGGTAAACATTTATTTATTCAAAATAAACAACAAAATTTATGTAGTGTTGTCTTTTATGAACTTACTAGCACAGAAAGTTGAAAATGACATGAGCAAGTGCTAGAATTTATATGGCAGTCTCTAAAGATCTATGAAAATCTTATCTTTCCATTTCTATGATAAGTAAGATAACAGTCTCCAAAAGTCACTCTTAACTTCAAGAGCTCAGAACATGCTACTAAAGAGGTAAAGAAGGTAGTAGATGGAATTAAACTTGTTAATCAAGTGACCTTAAAATAGAGTAGTCTAGATTATCCAGGTGGGTGTCTACAATATAATCATAATTGTTCTTAACTACAAAACAATAAGAGGGAAGATGTTTGGAAAAATGAGGTGGATTCAACTCATTGTTTCTGACTTTGGAAATGAAAAAGAACCTTGAAACTTACAAGGAATACAGGCAGTGTAGAATCTGTGAAAGGTTAAAAAAAATAATTCTCCCACATAGTCTTTAGAAAGTAACATTGGAAAATAACAATCTGTCAACACCTTGATTTTAGTCCACTGAGATTCATTATATTCTGAACATCCACAACAGTGAGACAATAAATTTGTGCTGCTTTTTGTCAATAGAAATGATAAATCATAAGTTAATAAAATTAAATTTTCTAAAGAATAAGTAAATTATTTTTGAGAATTAGAAATTCATAGCTCATGTAACTGATAATCACATTCATAATAAAAATTGAAACAGCAATGTATATATATTTTAGACTAACTGTAAGGTGAATTTAGTGAAACTTTCTCCCCCATTGGCCTGCATAGCCAGCATCTGGGGCATTTCGTCTTCCCCACGATTGTGCAACTCATTGGGTGTACATCTGAAAGTGTACCGGACCTAGGAGAGAGGAAACTAAGAGGTAAATAGTTTGAGCATGAGAGATGAGAAAATACTAGTGAACACCCAGAGAAAATGTGTGAAGATTCCTGGGAGGCTGAAGGGCCTCCCAGACCTGCAGTCAGTACCTTCTCTCCTAGTCTCCCAATCCTGGCTCTGCCCTGCCTGCCTGATATAACTACTAAACTAGTTAAAGAACTTATAGATAGGTAAGCTGATGATTTATACTATGATTGGCAATGATTATTGGTGCCCTTACACACAAACATAGCATTTTAAACGAATATCTGGTCAACACATACACAAACACCCTCAATATTACTTATTTGTTAAATTTTATGGTTATTATCTTCATGACTAAGAGCTCATGAATCTAAAATATGCTATGTTAAAACATGAATCAGTTTTATTCATTTAATTTTTAAATCATTACTGACATTGTTATTGGTAAAAGAATGCATAAATGCATACCTACTTATGTTAATCAGTTGCAATTACCTGTGTATACAAATATGTATGTATAGGGTATTTTATATATGTGCTTATATATATATGATATTTAACATATATAAAACAAATATAGGATATTTACTACAATAGATCTAGGGTAATTAATATATATATGTACATATATACAAATGTATATATATTTGGAAGCTTGTATGACATGTTGAAATTTATATTTGTGTATGAACCTTTCAGTATTCTAAATTTGTGTTGCTTTTTCTGTTTCTTTTTGAGAATATACCAAAAAAGAATATAAACAAGTAAACAATATAGTCCATGAAAAAAATCAGTATTAAAAGCATCAGCAGAACATTTTATAGAATATATGTTGTATTATATTCACACAATATAATTTTTGCTTGAAAAGCTAAGTATAAGATATTCCGCCATAGGGAACTCAATATATTTTATATATTTTATTTATTTATTATTTATTTTATTTGTTTATTATTATTTATTTATTATTTTATTTATATGTTTTCCTTTGCTTAGATAAAATTTTATTTATTTATATATTTTCCTTTGTTTCAATAAGACAGTTACTTAAAATATTGTGGGGTAAATGTTTTTCAGGGGTTTTGCCCTTCTGCACTAGCCTTTATGATCAGCACCTGTGGCATTGTGCTCTTCCCATGACTGCATATGCCTGTCCTAGTGGGTGTGGGCATGTGTGAGTGGTCACACCAGGTTCTAGGAAGTAGAGGTAAAATGGTGGTGTCATCCTGGGAGAGGAGCTCAGAAAGCCTAGTATGGAGATGAGAGCAAAGGGAACAAGGAGCCCAGAAAAAGAGCATTGAGATTCCTGGGAAGGGGGTTGAGTGGAGGGGAGCATGGAGATTCCTGGGGCAGGGGGTTGAGTGGAGGACAAGCCTGCTTTCCAGCCACCAGCCTCCTTCTGCCCCCTGCCCTGACCCTGTCTGGCCTAGCCATCATGCCTGTCCTTACCTGCTTGCCATATAATTCACCTGCCCTGCCCTGACCCTGTCTGGCCTAGCCATCATGCCTGTCCTTACCTGTTTGCCATATAATTCACCCAGTCTCTTTGCCTATTGTGCTTATGTATCTGGTTCCCTGAGAGCATTAAAGCCTGTAAAACCCATGAAGTACTCCAGGATTCTCATTGTAACTCTGTTAAAACCAATAAAGAGCCTACCCGATCGGGATGCTTGCACTACAATTGGTGTCAGGATGGACTTGGTGCATGCCTTTAATCCCAGCCTAGGAAGGGAGGCCAAGGTTAGGAATCTCTTGAATACTTGGGTTTGAGACCCACCCAGGGCAACATAGCGAGACCTAGTCTCAAAAAATTGCTGGGCATGGTGGTGCATGCCTGTAATCTCAGCTGAGGGTGGGGATTACTTGAGTCCATGGTACCCCAGGCAACATGAGTCTGTGGTTCCCAGATAAAATAGTGATACCTAATCTCAAATGAAAAAAAAAAAAAAATGGTGTCAGGAATAGAATGGTTGCACTATCATATGAATTAAAACAGAAATAAGAAAGTGTCATAAATTTATTTTTGCTAACTTTTAACCCTCATCACTGAATTATTGATAAAATTAGGCTTAGTACTCAAAAAGCACTAAGCATGTTCTTTTTAGAGTCATTTAAATCATTCTGACTTAGAGGGAGAAAATAAAATATTGGACAGTGTCACTATAAATAGACTAGAGAGAAGTCAAAGTAAAACCAAGCTTAAGAACTAACCTTTAAAGGCTGTTATAGAACTGGGGACTGCAAGTAGGGAAAAGATCAGGGGTAAAAACAAAATGGAGAGAGAGCACAAGGGAATGGGAGGTGGACCACAGTTGTTTTGGTGCTGGGCATGCCAATGTAATGGATGATATATGAAGAGAGGGAACCTCCTAAAATATAAACAATGATGTAAACCAGCATTACATCAATTAAAATAATAATATAATCTGACATTTCATTTATCAACACTTCAAGCAAGATGGTCATGGAAACATTTTAAACTACAATAATGCAGACCTAAAGAAATCTAGGTAATGGTACATCCTCTAAATATAACAACACTTTTGCTCTCCAGAGCTATTTCTGCTTCCTTTATTCGGGAGTATGCTTATAGATTGAATGTAACATCTAAAAAATGTCAATAATATGTCATAATATGATGGTGATAGATACAATCCTTTTTCAGAATTTAATATTTCTTAAGGAATATTAAATTGACACAGAATGATAGTACATAGATTGAATTTTTATTATTTCTCATTTTAACCATTGTAATCATGGGGAATAATGTACCATAATTTAAAATATATGCCATAAATTTGAAAGGCATACCTAAATACTAAAATCTGGAATAACTTTGGAGGAAAATTCTTCTAAGTACTCACTATTGTTTAATCCTGAATAACATTTCTTAGCAATGCACTCCATTATCATTCATAATTTAATTTTCATACTTCTTAAAATAGTGTTCTGAGAACTAATGATGCTTTATACAATTTTAAAATATGCTAAAATATTATTCATGATATAGATTTTAGAATCTGAAAGAAATAGTTTTAAATGCCTTTTAGAGTCAATTTCATGCTATTCAAAGGGAAGTAATATCATCTCTTTGAGCTTTATGTTCTTCATTTAGGGGAGGTAGAAAGACAATTAAAAAAATAAAATCACCAGTAAATAAAATTTTTAGCAATAATTTGGTCATGAGCACAGAAACATTCAAAAATGATTTACTGTCATTTAATAAAAATGATTATTGGTAATGTACTCAAGCTTAGATGGATTATTCTAGAGCAAATACATTTTTTTAAAATGAAACTGTGCTCAAGTCTAATGATAAAAATATGTGTTTAGAGTGTTTCAAGTTGCTGTTTCCCTGGTGGCTGGTTCCCCTTTTCACTGTTAAAAAATGTAGATGTATTTAAAGTCTTATGCTACATAACAGGATACTTAATATATTTTTTTTAATTCATTGAGTGAACCAGTTTCTTTTTACAAAGTTGTAAATTGTTAATGCTTTACATGCATAAATTATTTCTGAAAAAGTTTTCAATTTACATGTCAAAAGATAGGGTATAGAAGATTAGGAAAATTTGTGTTTTGGTAAAAATATAAAGGAAACCATGATAATGCCTTATATCTAACTATATCTGCAATAACTTTCTCTTGTAACATTGCCTTTATTAAAATGAAGTCATCAGTTAAAAGAAAGTGGATTATAAAGAAAAAATAAAATACAATCTGAACTTTATCTTTTCAATGTGATACATAATCATGTATTTATCTTTGAGATTGATAATAAAAAGAATAGTTTAATAATAAATTTTATTTTGAAATTAGAGTGCTGTTACTGAGGAAAACTGGTATTTCTCCAATGCTTTATAATTAGTATTTTTTAAAATATTTAATTTTCTACCTACCATGTATTTCATCATCATTCTTATAGTTTTATGTTATTACAACATATATAATACATCAATCACTTTCACTTTTAACAATTTTTTTTGTTTCTGAGTCACCTTTATAACAGTTTGCTTTGTACCCCTGCCTTCTATTCTAGCAGTTTTTTCTACGTTCTCTTCTAACAGCATGCATTTGATTTTTGATCATAGTTATTACTTTCTAGATGCTTATGTTACTATATGATGTGGACTGATATCTTATAACTTGGTATCTTATCTTTAATTCACCACTGTTAGTATAGCATAACAGCTAAATATTTTTCCTTTCTTGGATTATAATAGAAGTAAGAATACTACTTACCTGCTAGAGAAGTAATATCATAAAAAAATCCAGTGTGCCACAATTCTTTTATAATTAACCTGTTCTAGTTGACTGTGAGAAATTCAATATTCAATTGTTATTCAAGTGCTATTTCTATTGTAATGCAGAAGTAAATATGTATAAATATATATAAAAGGTAAACAACAAGGAAAATCAGAATGGCAATAACTGGTACCTCAAATTTTAGATCACATGCTATATTTCTCTGTATATTTCTAAAAAACAATTCAACAATAATAATTACATAATAAAATACTACTTAATTCGCAAAAGATATGAATGAAGTCTGACATGTTGCTCTGCTTAAAATTATTAAAATTTTGTAGCTAGCAATTTCACTGATTTTCGATAGAATTGAAAAAAGCTGATTATACAGTAGTAAAAGAATAAAATTAGAACATTATTTCACACTGTTCACAAAAAAAGAGCCCCCAAAAGATTCAGAGACTTAGAATGTAAAACTTGAAATGATAAAATTCATAGAAGAAAGCAATCAAGGCACTGCATGTTATCATCTTCAGGAATATCTTTGGGGACCCCAGTTCAACAACAAGAAAAGCAAAAGAAAAAATGAATGCAAGCATATCAAATGTAAAAGATTATGCACATGGAATAAACTACCATTAAAATGAAAAAAAAAATGCCCTACTGAATATGAGAAATTTTTGTACATCATATCGTTTACAATGGACTTATACCCAAGATTTTAAAAAAAATTCATATAATCAAAAATATAAATTAATAAAATGAAACAAAAAAATCAAAATGTAGCCCAGTGAACTAAATAAATGCAGAATTTTCCAAACAAGATAACAGATAAATGAAAAATTTTTATCACTTCTCATGAGGAAAATGCAAAAATATTGTGTGGTATGACATTGAATTCCACTGGGGATACTAGTTAAGAACAATGACAGTAGGGGGTGTATTCAAATATTTTCACTCTTTTGGGCACACTGTTTGAGGATTTATAAATCTTCAATTGTCAAATTCAGTTTGCAATAGTTATATAAAGTTAAAATTTATGAATATGATCTGGATTAGAAATAAGTATAAATTTATGTATTTCAGAAAAAATGCTCATTGAAGAGATAAAGAAGGCAGGGAATAGAAGAAAATACAAAATAATTACATATATAGACAATTTTAATTTTTTGTACTTCACATTTTAACTTTTAAAGTATATTCAGATACTTATACAGTCAATACATAACTATCATCTTCATGACAAAATATTTCTCATTGTTTCTACTTTTATTGTGATTGTCATATTATAAATGACATAAAGTTAGATTTTTTTATATCTTGTTTTTTTAGAAAATATGTAAAGACATTACAAAAGTATAAATAATATAACTGTAAGAGTAAGTCTGTATTTAAAAATAGTTCTATTATGCATAGTTGGAGGATTAGTAGAGCTATGACTTTGCACATTACTAATGCTAAGATTGTGACAAGTTTTGAATATGAAGATAAATAACCACAACTGTGAAGACATTAATATGCATCAAACATTCCAACAATACATTTCATTGAAACATGATTAATCTTAACCATACTGATGATATTTAAAGCAGAAGCATTATTGAAATTAATCTTGTCCTGTGGGAGAGTTCAATGAATGATGCTGTGTTTATAATTTCAATTTCTAGATAATATACTGAAACTTCAACATTTGTAATTCCAAGTATTTTGCTAGGTTAGACACTTTTTATACTAAATATTTTCCTAATT
The DNA here is from genome assembly GCA_004024945.1 of Uropsilus gracilis. Lineage (NCBI taxonomy): Eukaryota > Metazoa > Chordata > Mammalia > Eulipotyphla > Talpidae > Uropsilus > Uropsilus gracilis. Next base: position 111,413 of record PVHY01002002.1, read on the forward strand.
TTATAAGACTTTGCAGAATAAATGCATATTCAAAGTAGAAATAAATGATATAAAGTTGTGAAGTGGGATACAAACTACACTAGATTATAACAATGCAGTCCATTTTTTTATCCTGGTGGAGAAATATATAAATGGGAAAGCTATATTGTAGACATCAAGCAAGATCACAAAAATGCCTCCCTTTATATAAAAAAGGTCATTAAAATTATATAAAATATTTGATTTCTATACAATGCTTTGTAGTAGTTTTGTCATTGTTGCATTGTAGTTATTCAATGAACATACTGAAAAATAAACCCAGTGAAGTTACAAGAACTGCAACTAAAATTCTTTCTCATAAGACACTTGTCTCTTTCTTAAGTATAACCACTATATAAATGTAGGGGATTGACTGGATTATATTAAAATTTTCAAGATTTGCATAGCTAAATATATCCTTCAGAAAGAGGAAATGCAAGTTATATTGTGAAATATTTGTTTCAATATACTTAGTTGGCAGTAGACTCAAAGGCAAATATGTATAAATAGCTAACACAATTATGTAACAAAAATAGACCCCTCTTATTCAACTGGATGAACTTCTTGAAACTACACTCCACAAGAAAAACTATACGAATGACCAAAAATAAATAAATAAAGATGATAAGAATGGTCTAAAATTACTTGTAATCACAGAAATATAAACTTAAGTCACATTGAATGCTATTAACTTTGTTATGGAAACCTAAAAATAATTCAAAGGTAACACACAAAACAACATAGCACTATGAACTGTTTCAAAGGTGTGCAACATGAAGAATTCTCATATCCTGCTGTTCTAAGTGTAACTGAGATCATGACTCAACAATCTACTCCAAATATATACCTGAAAGACCTGAACACATATTTCAGCATCCAAACAAACTTCAAACATAAGACTGCCTGGGGAAATATTAAAAAGAGATGAAATTAGAAGACTTCATCATTTCTCTTTTGAATGGTTATAGCCTACTGACCTAGATCATCTTTTATACATGTAGGTAGATATCATCTATTTCATGCCATTTTTCCATTATTGTGTGTCTCACTTTATTATTTCATTTCACTTATGCTAGCAATTTTTTATATGATCACATTTTTCCTGATTTTCATGGAAAAAAGCATGAACTATAAGAAATAATTAAATTTTCTATCCGTGACTATCAGACGTCATTAAAAGCAGTTTCCTTTAATACAAATATTAACTGTCCTTGCTAACTAAAGTAAATTAATGTATTGTCATAAGAAAATGTAACACAAGGTTTCTAAGAAAAATAAAATGAGTCTTGGAATAATTTTCCAATGAGATCTATCAATTTCAAAATATCATTACTGTTTGTATACATTATTTTTGAGAACCGTATAAGACAAAGAATGCAGATACCAATGTGCATTAGGTAAAAGTGTGCCAATATTTAATCTAACTCATTAAGCAAGTTTTACACCATGACCTGTCTTAAAAGTTAAATTTTCTGTTAAAAGAAAATATTTTGAACATATTTGTGGTATTATATTATTTATAATATAGTTATTATTTTTTATTTAAAAGATAATGAAACAAACTTGAACTCGAATAAGTAAACTTATGTTGCTGTTGCTTTTTAAAAAATATTGTGATAATAAAATCCTGGTATTTGTCAATCTAGGCTTTTTGAATTCATGTGTAGAATGACTTTCTCCCTCTAGATCACAAGTGATTTGAGATGATTAACTTCTCATCTATTTTTTGTAATAGGTACCTCATTTTTCCCAAAAAAAATGACAAATTATAGCTCAATATGCCCTCATTCAAAAGTTCATTGCTCAAAGTTCAAACTTGGGCTAACCTTTGGAAGTCATTGATGGAATAGGCTTTCAGGATTTTCTGTAAGTTGCGTTAAATGAATAGTCTTTGAGCTGGCAGGTTACTGAAACATGTTCAAACTTTAAAGAAATATTTCATAATCTCTGTTCTCTTTAGTAGTCAGAAATAACATAGCAGAGAAAAAGTTATTTTTTACTAGATAAAATATTGTACTAAATAAAGTTAGCATTTCTGTTAAAGGATAGAAGTGATTTCATTTTTGACATATATATATATAATTATATAAAAGATAATGAAAAGCAGAATCACAAAATTAAAAGTATGGTACAGATATAGATAAAATGATCATTCAAAATTTATGGAATTTCAACCTTATTATCTTTAATGTAAAAAATATAAAGTGATTTCTTATTTTCCTTCTACCTCTGTGATTATACTATTCTTATTATGCAAACAAAATTTTTGAAATCCTGCAAACAATTGTCTTTTATAAAACCAACCTATTTTTTGTAATTCAGAGTTATCTTGTCACATATTTTTCATAATGAACTTAGTAGAGCAAACATAACTTTATGATACTATATTTATCAAATTTGAATAAAAATGCAAAATTATAAAATATTTTAGAAAGACACAGTTTGAGGAGACCATGGTACTCTGTTAATTGATAGAAGGGATGAAAATCTGTAACCATAAAAAAGAACAATAGCAGTGTCATTGGACTTTCCCTCTCTAGTCGAAGCTAACAGATATTTAATAGCATTTTAAATAGCCCAAGTGAAAATGATTTGAAGTTGCAAGTATGACCTTTCAATGAATTACAAAAACCCTTCATAATATTTTTCCTCTAATTGATCTAATTATAAAACTATCTTAATTCAGTCTCATTTCTAGGCATTTGTCCATAATAACATATGCACTCATAAATACATCTGCATACATACTTAAATGGTTAACTGAAAACAATAGCACAAAGAAATAGTGGGCTTTAATTAGAAATATATGGAAAAAACTGTACCAAAAGAAAAGTTAACTAGAAATAGTTAATAGCACAAAAGATGGTGGAAAATATTGGTAAAATTTAGAAATAAAGTTCTCTTGTTATTTATATACTTAATTTACTTTAAATAATTTAATAAAAACAATATTTTAAATGTCATCCAATTGGATAAGAATTCTAAGTCAATGTTGACAAGAAGATTCGTATTTCTTCAGGTTTTGTTGTTATTAGATCAGAAGAGGATATGATAATTTTGATGTCCTGGAGGTTTTGCCTTTTTGCATTTTCATATTCAAAATGTTTTCAACAAGGGTATTTATACTCTTTAATGTGAAAGGACAGTCTTATCAAGAAAATGTATTAGAAACATTCATTTCCACGTGGAAGGGAAAGTTGAACCCTTACAGAATACCACATACAAAATTAGCTTAAACTAGTTTAAAGGTAAGATCTAAAATGATATAAATTCTGCAAGAAAGCATAAAGGAATATTGTGTGACTTTGGACTTGGCAGTGATTTCTCAGACATAATAATAAAAGCAAAAAAAGACAAATGTAAATTCATCAAATTGTGTAAACTTTGTAAACAATAAAACTAACAAAGTGAAAATGTAATGTATAGAATGGGAGAATATAATTACAAATTCAATGTCTAAAAAGTAGTAAATAACTAGAGTATGTAAAAGAAACCCTACAACTCTACGCTAAAAATTAAACAATTTATTTAAAATTCTAAAAATTTATTTAGAATTTGATTAGACATTTCTCCAAGATTATATGCAAATGCTCAAGAACACCTGAAAAGATGTTCAACACCACCTAATCATTAGAGAAATGAGTTGCTAGTCATCTTGTGTAGACAGTGCTTTAACCCTATACCTGAAGGTCTACTCTTGTGCATGGAAGAGGTACTTGAAATCTTACCAGTTCTATTGACTCCTCGGGGCAGGTATGAACATAAAACAACCCACTTGCACACTGTATTTACCTGCTGGCTCCAATTTCTTCCAATGCACTCTAGGTCTGGTCCAAATTTCAAGCAGTGTGGAAGTGTGGGGGTACACCCAGATTTTCAAAGTCCATGATCTAGGTGTACCCTACCTCAAAGGTTTTCAATTACAGGCCTGTGTTTTCAAGGACTTTCCAAGAAAGGCAAAACCAAAACTTGCTAAGCAGTGCAAAAGTACAGTGACTATTTGCAGGTTTATGCACTCTGGCACAGCCTAGAAGTCATGCTGTGAGAGAGGGGTGGGTTGTTTCTCTGACTCCCCAGCGCCAGCACAGCAATCCTGGAAGCCCAGAGACTGTGTGAGCACAGATGAATAATTCTCCCCACAGTCAAACCAGTCACTGATGACCTGTGTGTATCTGTTGAACACTTATGATCTTCTGCAAATCTGTGTTCTCCTTGGCATAGGGCCAAGAGAGAGCCATTTTGGGGAAGTGGTTAACTACTGGTGCTGTGCCTGACTTACTCAGTTTTTCCCTTGTAATTTGTGATGGTTTTTGGCTCTGTCCTTGTTAAACTTGTCTTCATGTCCCCAAACTCCTACCATTAGTGCTCCCAAAGAAAGTGACTACTTAAGAATTGTATTGTCTACAGTCTCCCAAATCAATGATTATTTGTTTCCCCTGTGTTATTTTTCAAGTCCTCATATAAGCATGATGTCTGTTCCATATGAAGTTTCCAGTAAGCATGGGTATAGGTAAGAGTGAAGGGAATAGTATAGTGACAAATCACATGCATTTAAAAAGGGAATTACGTTTTAGCTATCCTTATTATAAGGTAAATTTATAAGTATGTTTTACAGCATGTATATATAGTATATATATAGATAGATAGATAGATACATATGTGAATATTTTAATGTGCTATGTTTAATTTCAAATAGTATTCAAATGTGTTAAAGAAACCATATGTTTATGTAATTATATCAAATATACATTAAACTTATAAGAAGAAATGTAAATACCACAAGTGTTTATTTTACATCTTATATTTAGCTACTTCTCTTGTACCTTCTAGTAATGAGAACAGAGGTATTTTAGCTTGTTTGAATTTTAAAAAATGAGATAATTAAACTCAGAAATATCTACTTTCTACAACAGTACATCACTTTTAAATATCTATGTTTTTTCTAAGGTTATAATTTATCAAGACTATACTTCAGATATTTATATTTTCCCCATCAAAATAGTAATAACAGTAAAACTCTAATAAGTTTATGAATTGTCAACTGAATCTATGAATTGAAAACTAATTTCCATGTAGAGATAATCAAATTCCTATGCATCTTTTTAACTAAATGCATTCATGCCTATATACAGATTAATTTAATTTCCAATTGACATAAAGAATAAGTGTGGATATGGTTATCAAAAAAGCAGAGTTAGTAAAAACAAAAGAAAATATTGTTAATACTATTCTTATCAAATATATATGATACACATAATAACACATATTCATAGTGAACACTAACTTAAGAGTTAGAATCTCATCCTAACTATGTAATTTGCAAGCTCCATTATTAGTGGTTTCCAGGATTTGATTCCTTACTAGTTAAGAACAAAATTTAAAAACAGTATGTCGAAGGAAAACTAATTGCCTCTAGTGTGTTTTAAAAATGATTTAATAGTTAATTTTTATGTAATTAAAGCTTCCAAAATTTATAATTAGGAAAAAAAATATTATTTATACTTGTTGGCATTAAATTAAGTAATTCATTTAAGTTTTGGCATAGGATGCAATACATAACATGCACATGTGTATATAGATAAATGAATTTGTTAAATAAAGATATACATTGATTTTGCAAGTAAATATTTTGGATGATGATGATACTCTGAAAACAAAGACCCTGACTATTTAAACATAGTATAAACACATTCACTTCATAAGTATAAACACATTCACTTCATAAGTAAAATCATCAAGAGCAGATTACTGTTATGTTTACTAGCCCCCCAAACTAAGTATGTATAAGCTGTATGATATTCCATTTTTTCAATTAACTTGTAATTAATTATTGTTTTGTTATGGTTGCACTTTCTGTGCCTTAATTTAAACAGCATAGATTTTATATTTGAATACTGTTGCATTTTATCTGATATATACAGGACATACCAGTAGACTAGAAACTCAAGCAAGATTTCTATGGTTCAGTTTTGAGGTAAAATTACTTCTTTGAGGACAAAATCAGCTTTCGTCTTAAAACCTTTAATTGGATGAAGTAGACTGACATTTGCTGATGCAAAATATGTGCCCATTCATTTCATTGCTTTGCCTTTGATGGCAATATTTTATTAAGTGGCAATATTACTAAATTACAGCCTAACAGACTCTTTACTATTGCTGAAAATACTTTTGTTTTCCTTTTGGCAAATTGTCAAGATGTTTAAACTGAAAAGAAGTCAAGCAAGAGTTGCTAGATCACAGAATATTTAGTCCTGAATCCACCTAAGCTTTTGACAAGCTAACATTTGAATTTATAACAAGTGTCCAGATATTCAGCATAAGTCCATCTGTCCATTGCCAGAAAAGTTAATGTGCAGGGTACCAGGAAAAAATAGATAAATAAAACAGATTTATCCAACAGTACTGCAAATACTAAGAACCATATGCTCCTTAGAATAAATAGCACTAACTATCCAGAGAGCATATCAGTTTTTATAGAGTGAGGCTAATGTTACAGAGTGAATACCAACTGTTACTTCCTGAGTGGTGGTGGGTTGTAGCTTCTTACATTGTCCAGTTTCTCTTCTTAGGTATTAGATTGACATTAAATTAAATCACCTCATAGAAAAGCAAATTATGACCATGTTAATGAAATAAAATTATTTTACTTTTGGTACTGTGACAAAATGAAGTCTTTAGAGAACAGAGAACTTCAAAATAATCCAAAACTCAGCTGTGCTCTTCTCTTGATTTGTATCTGAGAAATTAAGTTTATTATTGCAGTTTACATTTGCAAAATAAGAATATGCACATGTGAGTCTGTTTGCTCAATAAAAGCTAATAATTAGCAATAATGATAAAAGGCCTTATATCAAAACATTATCTTTAAATGTGTAGCAATGTCAGTGGTAGAAAACAATATCTCCACTATTAAGTGTGTTGGTCATGGAATTGCAATTAGCACATAGATTAAACAAGTTTCTCAAAATATGCTATTTAGATCTAAATATCAGCTATATCATAAATCTTATTAACTTATATTAACAAACTTGGTTCTCATAATCATAGCTTTAAAGTAAAATATAATATAGGGAAGTATTTTTAATATTGAATCTTCCACTTTTTTCTAAACCATTAAGTATTTTATAAATTTTGAAAAGTAAAGTAACTTTAATTTTGAAAAGTAACTTTTTAAAAAAAACATATTTTCTATAAACTTAATATTTTAAATTTTATAGTTTTCTGAATTAAAATTTTTCTTCTAAGTACTAGTAGTATAAAATGTGTGACTTCAATGAATAACATATATAGTTACACAAACACACAAATAAGTTGCTTTAATTTATGAGCTAAAACTTAAATAAAAGGTGAGGGTAGAAACTAGATTTTGTTTGTCATGGCAATATAATATATACAGATGTCAAATCATAATAGAATATGCCTGAAATCTGCATAATGTTATGAACTAAAGTTTTCCAAAAGATAACAAATTGCAGAGGTATGCATAGTCCTCTACTCTAAACACACCTACAAAGGAAATCAAATTAGATCAAAAGGAAGATTCAGAAATTTATTGACAGAACCAAACTTTTTCCCTGAAGATTCTTTAGTGGGATTGACAGTTTGCCATGGGTAGGTAAACAAGAAACCAAAGAGGTGTTGACCAGGGAGTAGAAGCAGGGTATACTACAGGTCATGCTGGGTGTTGTAAAAATTATCACAGGAATATTTTGGAAAGGGAGCAGTGCTGACTGGGGGAGGGTACACACAAGGAACTACTGGTTCAGTAGTAGGAGATTGATTAGTAATCAATCCCACACCCTATTCTCTGTGGGAAAGAGGATCATCTGCAACAGTACTGTATATGTGAAGCTTAGCCATTCGTGGGTCAGCAGAGAGTAGAATGGTTAGAAGCAGAACTAAAGCATAAAGCAAGGGCAGGGGAAGGAGGGTAAGTGTGGGGGAGGGATCAGCGGAAGATTAAGAAGATGGTTCACGGGTGTCCAAGTGGTGGAGAAACTTGGCGTGCACAATGATGTAATATTGCTTTTTATCTATAGATCTCTCTCTCTCTCTATATATATATATGAGCTATATTATATCTATCTATCTATCTATCTATCTATCTATCTATCTATCTATCTATCTATCTATCTATCTATCTATCTATCTATCTATCTATCTATCTATCTATCTATCTATCTATCTATCTATCTATCTATCTATCTATCTATCTATCTATCTATCTATCTGAGCAATCAATTTAAAAAGAAAGAAAGGAAGAAGAGTCCTGTCCCTACCTGCACAGAAAGATCCAAGTGAGCTATGCACAGTACTTGGGAGGCTGGATCTTGTGCTCTATGGTGGTGGTGGCAGCCATTGCCAGGTGACTCTGGATATGCACCAGATGCTGGACATCAGTTGTGAAAAAAACCAAGATAACTGGGGTTAGGCTACTTGTGCTCTGTGTATCACATCTAACACCCACTGACAGCACAGAAAACAGGGCAGGCATTTGGATACCCAAAACACTGAACAAAGAGGGCTATGAAGAGAGAGGAGGCATGCTATTGCCTATTGTCTGGAATTTCTCTCCCTCCTCACCGGAACACTCATACCATGTCCATAAGAATACAATTTGACACAACTTGTAAGGAAAACATCATGGAGGAACACAAACACAAAAATTAAAGACAAATTACCATATGTTCCAGCAATACCATTGTTTCAAGTACCCGGGTAGAAAAACTCTAATACAAAAATATTTACTCTAATTGTAGCTGGGGTCCTATAGTATTATAGCTGGGCTGGGGGACCTCATATGCCCTGCAGACCTGAACCAGGAACTGTGGGTCTAAGTGTTGTCTCCTATGCAGGAGTTTGCTCCAGGCTAACCTTACCTCTGCAACCCCGTTGGAGTCACGCAGAAGGGGAACCTGCCTGTAGCCTGAGCCCCAATGGCAAAGGGAATAATATGTCCACCCTGCTGGACCTGGTGCCAGAAACCCCAAGGGGCACTACTGGTGTTCAAACCCCACCAATGTCAGGCCTGCCATCAAGTTTGACTGGGCCCACCTCAGCTGTCTGGCAGCCTTTGCACTACATGGTGACCTGGGTGCAATACAGAGGCACTGATTTTGTGCTCCAACAGGGAAAACTCCCACCCATGCTAAAGCTCAAACCCAGCTTTCACCCAGTGGCTATAATGGAACTTCTGGTGGAGGCAGGGAAAACACTATTTCTTTTCAAAGGTTCCCAAAGCTAAGCCAGTGGTGGGAAAGACAGTCTAGTTCAGCAGCCCATCTTGTGGGTTCCTGGTTTCACTATGCTTAAAACAGCATTTATCCCTTTAAAAAAAATTGGAATCAATCTAATTGCCCATTAGCAGAAGACTGACTAAAAATGATGGATAAATATGCAATAAAACCTATAGCTGAAATACTATTCAGCTATTTACAAAAAATGAAATAGTACCCTTAGAAACAAAATGGATGAAAATTAAGGTGATCGTTCTAAGTGACAAACAGAAGGTGGCTTCACATTTTAAAGAGCATGAGCAACCAAAGAACACATAATGGTAATGCACAACATAAAAAAAAAGTTCTTAGACTCTGAAAAATATGCTAGTTAATAAAGGGAATTAAGTTTAGGGCATTAACAGGAACAGGTTACTAGTAATGGTACTGGAGAATTGGTGGAAGGTAAGTGAGACGTTCACATATGGATGGGTGATACAGTACCTCCAAGATTATGCAAATTAATAACAATTACATTTAAAAATCATGATTTATAAAACAATAATTAAAAACAATATTAGGGAATTCTCACAAGGCCAGTAAGCTAATAAGTTTTTTTTAAACCTTTACTGAGGTATAATTATCAAATAAGTCATCACATTTTAAGGTGCATGATCTGATGAACTATTTAAAAATAATAAAGTTTATAAACGTTAAAATTTCTCAATTTCCTATCTATGGCATCAATGTATTTCAAGACACGCTTCATGCTTTTTGTTGATGCTTATATGATGTTTTTATGTCTCTAAGTGGTTAATAGAAGATGTTTTGATGAGACTCCACAGGCTTCTATCATGTCTTTGAAAATTGCAGGTGATACATGGCATGGAGGTCACTACTATCAATCACTTCTTCAAACTTACTAATGTCTGTAAGCCCTACTTATTGTTTTGGGATGCTGAAGTATGGTTTTTGTCTTCAGAAAGACTAGATTCATATCCTTTTGTAGGTATCATTTATTGTATGTTTCTGTAATTCAGAATCCCACCTTCCTTTCCCTCTTGCTTTTTCTCCTTGATGACTGTGCTTATTCTAAAATGCTTAATTTACAAGAGAGAACTTAACTGCTTATAAATTATAGAAATGCAACCATGTCTGCAAACATCAGACTTATCTACTTGTTCTAAATATCTACCCTTAAAATCTTAAGGATGTTTCTTTTAAATGTGAGATTTTGTGTGGATGAAATTATTAGTTTAGAAGTCTAAATCCACAGTATCAAATCAACATGCTCGAATTTACCAGATTAAATGTAACATGTATACATGCAGAACAAATAAACACAAATAAATATTATTGTGGATGTGCTAAATACTATTTATTCATGAGTATGACATTTGAAAAAGAGCTTGCAGATAATGAGTATTCTTCTGTCCTATTCTTGTCCTTTAGAAATGAGTATATATGCTTAAGCTCTTGCTTCAGCATTGATACAAATTATTGTTTCTGTTTTTATATCATATCTGTTAAGGAATTAGGGACTGTTCTTTTTGAAATTATTTGGTGTTAAGCTTTCAAGAGTCTTAATAATAAAGACTCAACTATATAGATCTTTGCAATACTATTATCATTGTGTTACTAGAGACATATAATTAAAATTAAAACAATGAAGATGCAGAAACATTTTGCATATGCCCTGATTCTTTCCTTTGTTTTTCATTAAGACAATATTTTTGTTGACTTCTAGAGATGTTGGAGAAAATTATTTGTACTCAGACGGTCCTACATAATTTTTTAATCTAATGGACTTTAAAAGAATTTTGACTTACTAGTTTGTCAACATATGCCTTAATAAAGCCAAGTAGAATTGCATATGACTATGTAAATTTTTTGAGTGTATGAATTTATTGACATCTCAATACAGGTAAAATAACTTTCCCAATGATACTAATTGTGCAATATATAGCATCTACAACCTCTTTTTCCTTAGATATTGAAATTAAAGCTAGCTATAAAGCATAGTTTTAACATTTTCTCACTGTTAAGATTGTGTTTATAGTGTAGAAATAAAATATCACTCAGTTCTTAAAAAAGATCATAAATGATGCAAATTTTGTATTTCATAAGAATATGATTTTCATAAATTCTAAGTTTGTATTTCATTAAATGTAGAGAATGTGTCAAATTAGTTCGTGAAGTGTAGGAAAATTATGTTGAAATGACTGCTTTTTTGCACATTTGTGCAAAGTGTGTATTACTAAGTAAATTTAAACCCATTTGTCAGACTAAGGACATTATTAATCAATGAAATTGAAAACAGAGTAAAAACAGAAACTCATTAAAATACAGGAAATGTGCTAAACAAGCATGCAAACAAGCAAGATAGCAAATGCTTGTGGTTACTAATTACTAATTGGATTAGTTCAGAGGAAAATTTAAACATTGACACTGGGATAAACTTTTTAAGTCCTATATCCTATTGCCAACTTAGCATTGTAGCCAGGTAAACTAATAAATATAGAAGATGATACAGAAAACTATAAATGTTCCAATGTATATTTTCTAAGCTCAAATTTATGCATTTAAATTACTGGACTTTGTGTGTATTTATATGATATTGAATACTTTAAAATACTATTTTTTAAATTGAATCAAACATTTTTGGTCACCAGTTTTTCACTACTTTTCACTCTTGAATATGTTTTTCTATTGAAATTTCTAGAGTTTTGATTGGATATAGATATTTGATCTCTCTAGTGTCTTTAAAATTGAATCCAATATGCTTGTACATATAAATTAATTGCAGTAATCTTTTTGGTGGGAATAATATATGGATACATAAATTCAACTATTTTCTTATTCATCAAAAATGAATTTGAACATTTATTTTCACTTTAATTCTTGTAAAACATGTAAAGTATATCTCAAAATGTCCACTAATTACTAGAATATAGCACCTACATGATGACTATAAATTATTTAAGTATTTTATCCTTACAAATAGTCAATGTAAGAACAAACTATGTACATCAGAATTTCACAACAAAACTTGTTCTCCCAAGTAAGTTTCGATGACAGTTGAAGACAAGGTGAAGACAATGCTTTACTGCTGTGATACCTTGAGGGAAAGGGAAAATGTCACAACATAAGTATTCATGTCACAATTTCTTTAGATAAACCTTATCTCCATTTTATCTTTCATCTACCAATAAGTTATATTTCCCTTGCATTTTTAAAATAAAAAATACTTTTCCTCAAAGGAGATATTTACTCATATACATATATATTTAATTTTATTTTTAATTACTAGGTTTTCTTATTGTATATATAACAATATATACTATAATTAATAATAATATACATAATACATAATTATATATATAACTGCATAACTATATATTATATGTAATACAATATAGTATAATATATAATTTCATACTATATATAATTAATGTAGTATAATATATAATTGCATATTATATATAATAAAAAGCACCTAAAATTAAAAATAAAATAATTAAAAATCAAACCATATTTTTTTGGTGTCTCATAATGCACATTTTCCTTCATTCTTGCCTACTTACAAGAGTATGGTATATTCATGTATTGACTTTTCTCCTTCCTTCATTCTTGCCTACTTAAAGAGTATGGTATATTCATGTATTGACTTTTCTCCTCAACTTTTATTGAACCTATTCATGTTAACTGAAAATATTAAATGGACTTTAAATGGGAAGTTCATAGCAGAGTGCAAGGAGTATAAGAGGTGTTCATTTGACATTTGTGAAACAAATCACATGTATACAGAGAATTTCTAATAATGATGGTACTAATATGTATTATATACTAAATATTAAATAATACATTTTCCTTTTTAATATATTTAGCTAAAAAATAAAAAAATCTTTCTGGATTGTATCAGTGAAAAATAGAGATCATTTAAATATATTTAGCTAGTACCCTCCTAGAAAAACTACATACTTTTCCTGAATTAATGGAATCATTCTCTATAAAGGAATACAGCAATTATAAAAATCAATATTTTAGGAAATCACACTACTTTAATATATGCTGGATTATTTACAAGAATGAATGTACGTTAATGGAAGCCACAGTAAAATAAGAATGTAATTTTCCTAATGACTACTAACAAAAGTAATCTTGTCTTTTATAAAGGATGGTAAAAAACTTGAGGGATATTATACAGCATTTTTTAAAAGTAGTTAATTTTGATAACAGTCTCTAAAATGATGATTTAATAGACAACACTATACTAAGAGTAGTTAATTTTGATAACATTCTCTAAAATGTTGATTTAGTAGACAACACTATACTAATTATCTAATTTGGATGTGTTACTTTCACTGAATGTGTCTTGATGTTCCAGCTATTTTGAATCATCATATAAAAATTGAACTATCTTTTGGGTTTGCTAAGTTTTTGAATGCATAAACAATATATGAATTTAAAATGGTATATGAAAAGTTTATTTCTGAAATGTTTTAGTAGTTCTATTTAGGAATAGTTAAATATGCTTTTCAAAGCCTCAAAGAAGGGGGATTTGTGTGATAACAAAGATTTTATTAGGATTTCTGTACTTGCAGTACATGTAAAAGCTTGAAAATAATTAAGGAATGTTGAGTACAGGTGGCTAGTCTCAGCTTTTTTCTTTCCTCCCCAAAGAAGTTCTATTTGTTTAGCTTTCAAGGGTGATTCCTTTAGGACTAATTAAAACATAACTTGGGGTCAGTAATATATTTGGATGATTTTACTTCAGTATTAACTTAGGCCATTATGTTTTCTTGACTCTCTTGTGTATAGTTACTGGGAATTGAAATGTTAAAGTAACCTAAAATGACTTCAGACCAATAAAATCAAAAGTAACACAGGCTGATTTCCATTACTTCTACAAGTTGTCTGCTATCAAGAAAAAGGTTAAAAGGCCAGGCTGACTACAGGTAGCACACTATTTTGACAAATCCCAAGGAGGAAAGCATATATGAATGTCAAGGTGGAAAAATAATTGGACACTGTTGTGCATGGTATTCCTGTGTCTTTTTCTACCTATGTCTCAATCTGGTTTAATAACCTTTGCACTGGCTAAATTATTCACATAAGAACATAAGTCCTTAGTTTTAAATATTGGCCATATTCATATTTTTAAAATGGCAAAATGAGATACATCATAACATAACGTTTAGAACTTCTTGAAGTTTTTTCTTAGGACAAAATTCCTTTTTGATAAGGTTAAAAGTAATTGTAGTTGCCTAAAGTTGTCTTATTTTGAATAGCTGAAGTGTCATAATTTTCTTTTCTTAATTCTCCTAAAGTAAGAAGATCAAGTGAGAAAATTATCAGATGTGAAGCAGCAATAGATATGGTGCATTGTCCAAAAAGATTAAAGAAAAAGAACTTTCAAAAGGAACAGATATTTCTGTTTGGTTGTCATAACTTTCCTGGTAACTTGTCAATCTTAATGAGAAAGAAAGTGTAAAAATCTTCCTGCATGACACAGAAAAATTACTTCTAAGCTTGAAGCAAAGTCACTGAGAAGAACATAGTTTTGAAAAAAATCCAAGGCAAGATCAGAGGCTTGATTGCTTTGACTCTCTAGAGTTAAGAAAAACCTTTACTATAAAGGTGTTCAAACCCTAAGGCACAGAAACAAATATTTTAATAGTCAGACATATTGTATTTTTCTGAACATTTATTATCTTCATCAACTAAAAGACTCCAAAAATTAGGTGGGAAATTGCTCCTACTCATATTTAATACAACTAAAATAATATACCAATAATTTAGAAATGAAATGAACTGGAATAAATTCTAAAAACAAAGATTCTTTCCTATTGCAGTATCAACAGAACTATTAATGGACAAATATTAGAAATAAAAGTTCTACTTAATTATGTTATATGGATAATTGATATCTGGCCAATACATATTTTGAAAAGACAACTGTGCTTTATTTTTATGGTATAAATGCTTATATATGAAATATATATATATATATAATATGGAGATAACTGACTTGAATATTCTAAAGTCAGATTGTTATTAATAATTGTACCTAGAGTCTTTCTCAAGATGATTCTCAATGTGTGGAATTTTCTTGAATTATTTTTTGCCTCATTTCTATTCAAAATATTGAATTATCTAATCATTATCTAATCAGTGCAGCTCAAATAAATAATGTGGAAAATATCATGGTTCCTCTTTTGGCATACACACAATTAAAAATAGTCCAGAATACTGACTGAGTTGGAGTCAGTCTTTATCATAAAACTATGAATCATTTGAGTCCAATATAATATACTGGCTGACTATAAGAAATTCATTCTGAACCATGTTACTGGCAAAATAAACAACATAAATGAAGCATGTGGTTATGGTGATAAAGTAAAAAAGGGCAAAATATAATTTATATCCATTTTTCAAATGCAATTGCCAGTAAATCTGTTAGCAATAAAAATTCTGTTAGGACTGTGATATCACAATACTACTGTTGGGAATAATAAAAAGTTGGATGTTAACATCCTCTTTTTAAGCAAGAGAATTCTGGAAACAGAACTAGAAGAACAAGAATTTACATAATAGGAATTAAGGAAAGTAGGTAAAGCTTTAGTAACTTTTTATTTCTGGGGATATTTACCAAATATAGGGAAATGCAAGAAGTTGAAAATGTGTTCTTTGCTTCACTAGGCTGCTAGAGAAAGACAGTAAAACTGAATAGTTTTGGTGATATGTGAAATAAAGAAATTGATGACTAGCTAGGTACTAAGCTCACAACCATTCCCCCTAAGGAAATATATCATATTCTGAAAATGCAAGGACTTGAAGCAAGTAACTAAGGCAAATGCCTCTGAATATAGACAGAATGTTCATTGAACATCTTGGAGGACAGAACATGGAGATAGAAACCTAATTGTTAAATAACCCAGAAGATCTGATTTACATTGAAATGTGTAATCCTGGACATAAGATAAAGGTATGTAAATCAGAATTACAGAAAAAAATTACTCCACACATTATGCAAAAGATACATTATTATTCCTGATTATTTTAAGGTAATTAATCCCATTATATTTGTTTAAAAAAATAGTGAATCTTCTCTGAATTAAGATACAGTAATTTTGAATCTTAGTAAATGTATATATACACCATTTGTTACTTAAACTCAAATTATTAAGCATGAAAGAGACAAAAACAAGAATGAAAAGTCAATCTTAAAATTGACTGTAACCTAGACTGAAAAGTCTTCATGTAAGTTATGATCATATAAGCTGTGGTCATATCATAATGACTAGAAGAATGGTATGAGGACCAAGGAAAAGGTCGATTATCCTACTCTCACATTTTTATATCAAGCTACATACATTACCTTTTTCTAAAGTTATTATAATTATTAAATCATGTTTTTGCCAATGTATTGAAAAACTGTCCAATGAAGATATTAAATTAAAATAGATTTATATTAATGACCAACACCTTATTAATGGCAAGCATGAAATCTCAGAATGAGACTTTACTTTTCAATTATTATTCAGTTATTCATTAAATGTTATGCTTTTTAAAATATAACTTATATATTAATAAAAATTGCATATTCATAAAAATAATGCTTATGCTTTCTTGTTGCATAAACAATTACTAATTAACTTATCAAAATATGAATAAAAATGAACTCTAGAAGTAAACAGAAAATACTCATATGGCATTGGGTTAATTAGAAATACATTCTTTTAGAAAGGTTCATGAAATACTAGTCAAAGTGGTAAATAATAAAGATTAATATTTTTCTACTTCACTTAAGAAAATCATATAATTAACAAATAAGTAAAATACTTGAACACACACTTCAAGAAGGGAATATTTAATCAATTATTTTAAACAAGTCAAACGACACTGAGACATAGCCCACAGTCATCAGAATGGCTAAAAGGAAAACAATCAGTGGCAATTAGAGTGAAGATTTGTACAAACTGTGTAAAATGACATGTTTTCTTAAGTGACAACAATCAATGGATAATCTAATGCAATTTGATGAGTACTATAAAAATATGGAGAAAGTTATACAAGTATTTACACTGAATATAGTAAGTGCAACCTTGTGTGTGAGATTTTTAGTAGGGAATTGTGATGTTCCTAATAAAAACTGATGAGGATAATATTAGTGTTGGGCACAAAATGCACGTTTTCAATAAAAGTTCTGACCCTACTATCTTTTTTTCCAATGATTGATTTACTAGTTAATGAAATAAGGGAATTCAAATGTGTGTCAATACTGATATTATACGCATGAATATATATGGGGGAGGTGTTTACATTTGTGTTTTAAATGGCATTTGTCTCTCCCATTAACTCTTTTCTTATTCCATGTTTGACTACAGTTCCATAATTTCATATTCCAAAGGAAATTTGACTACAGTTCCATAATTCCATATTCCAAAGGAAATTTAAACTTGCATTTCAATATTTTCCCTCACTGGGATGAAACATTATGTTATAGAATTATTCAATAAACTTTAGAAATTGGGTCAAAAGGGGCAGAAGTCACCAACAAACAAGCCACAAGGGACAGAGGGGAACTTTTAAAATGTGGTTTCTGTCACCCAGCTTTTTTTTTTTTTACCAGATTCATCTCACTCACACGTAGCAGTTGCCAGTCAAAAATGCAGTTCAACAACAGGGTTTTATTAACACGGGAATTTAACAGGAAAAATGAAAAGTTTTCAAAGCCCATTATCCAGTCACATTTTCAGTCCCAAAGATCCCAAAGACAGATGTCCAAGATGGTGTCCCTTTTGCCTCTCCAAAACTGAGGCAGACACTCTGCAAATGTCCAGTCTTTCTTCAGCATCTTCTCTTTGCTTCTTCTCTCTCCAGTGTTCCAAGCTGCTCTGCTTCTCCGAGACTCTTCAAATCTCTTCCACAATTGCTGATGCACAAATCAACTTTTCAAATTCCTGGTCATCTCCAGGTACCAGCTTTCCATGCCACCTTACTGCAGTACCACACTCTCCACATCAGCTACTCTTCTACCACCCACCATGGCTCCTTGCTACCACTAACTCTCTCTCTTTCAGGGGGCTTACCCTGGCCAGGCCATGTGGGCCTGTTCACTCAGTCTGCCATTCTCATCTCCTCCTTTCCTTTTTTTCTTCTCTCCTAACTCTTCGCTTTTATTGCCCATTTCCCGCTTCCCATTTTCTCTCCCAGTTCTTTCATTCTCCACCCACCAGGGTATTTTGGCACCAATGCAATTTTCAACTGCATCACTACTCTGTATCAATTTGACATGTGATTTGAAATGTTAAATATTCTTAGAAAATATGCATACATTTAGGAAATAGTTACAATCCCTAGAGATAATTTTAAATCCCTCATTGCATGGCACTCATGACTCTGCTTATATAAGATCAGATGAACTAGATAAAACTGTAAAGTTAGGTTGAACATTTTTTAAACTATTTTTTTTTTTAAGACTAGGTCTCGCTATTTTTGCCCGTGGAACCACAGGCTCTCGTTGCCCAGGGTACCACAGACTCAAGAAATCCCCAGTCTCAGTTTCTCAGGTAGCTGGAATTACAGGCGCGCGCCACCACGCCCAGCTGTTTTTTTCTGGAACTAGGTCTCACTACAGGCCCCAGGCAGGACTCAAACCGTGATCCCTAGCCCTGGCTGCTTCATAGGATGAAGCTTACAGGCATGAGCCACCGTGCCCGGCCCTAAACTAATTTTTAAATGCAATTTTTATTATAGAATTTGTGCTATGTCACATTGTTTTTATTCAATTAAATGTATATGTTAGCACAAAACAACTTGTAAAATAGTGTTACCATGACATATTCAGTCCAAATCAGAAATTTTAAGTACGTGGTACTCAAAATTTGTTCATATTAGAAAAAATAAGGAAAAAAATTAAAACCTCAATTATATTTTCAGCTCTATAAATCAGGTACCCTGACATGATGCTATGTACTTTTAAAAATTTACTTTAGTACCCTAACTAATAATAGATACATTTCATTATTATACATATTATCAAAGAATCAAAAAACCTGTATTAATCAATCATTAGTTTGATCATATTAGTTTTTTTTATTTTAAAGAAAGTTACTTGTACAATATATGCAGTTTTAGATTCAGGCAAATTTTATACATTTTTTATCAGAGAAATAAAGCTATTTCATAGGATGTTGCTTATATATCTACCTCATGGATAAATGTCAGTATCCTTTGCAGATGAGGGAGGCGGTATGCAAATAAGTCTTAGACATTTCTCAATATTAAGAGTTGCTATCTGCTGGAAAATGTTCTCCAGTCTACCCTACAATGATAAATGGCAAAGTGATGGTGCATACAATGGCAGAATGATCAGTAGCTGAAGAAGCACAAAAATGTAGTAGGTCATCATTTCCATTTTTGTTAGAATTCTTTTTCCCCCAGAGCATCATTCCTTTCAGCAATAACCAAGTTGCTTTTGAGTTTAAGTCCTTGAGTAGATATAATTCCCATGTCATCCAGGGCTAGTTTTGTGAACTTTCACAAAATTTAACCTGGTAATATTTTTAAAGTGCTATCACAAATTTTCCATGTAGTGATCATATACAAAGATCATAATATAAAGATAATGTCTCTTTAAAATGCACAATTGGGTCAAGTATATGTGAATAGTTTCAAAATTGTCTGCATTTGAAAACATCAATGAGTTTCATCTAATGATCTCATTCCATTCTAACCATTTATTTGTATTATTTATTTATTGCTCATTAATTCATTCACTAGTTGTAAGATATCTAAAGTGAAATAGCTATTTTGACAATAAGACTATATGACATGTGATGAATGGGAATAAGGAAAATAAGATTTATTTGTCTCTATTAATCCTGTCCTATAACTCCTGGAAACCAGACTATTAGTGATTAGGCACAGTCTTGCCTATAACCACCCAATTCAAATGAACAAAGATTTCCGAATGTCAGTTTACTGAGATTAATCTATGTTTATTTCATTAGTCCTACAATTATAAGAATTTATGATTTATTACATCAAGCACCATTTTCCTAGAATGGACTCACAGCAAGTAAACAGTTTTGAAATGAATGCAGCCGTGTCTGCTTCTGATCTACAGTGTGACTGGAAGCAAGCGTGATGTTAAGAGTCATTGGAACTTGGCTAACTTTTTTGTAACACATGACATTTGGCAACTTTCTGCCTTCCTACTTACCTGTAAAGTGTCTGCTATGACACCTAATTGCCAAAAAAATAGAAGAATCAAATAAGGTTATATATTTGAAGTTAATAAATGAGGTTGTATATTTGAAGCTTACATGTTTTGATTTCCCAGGAAAATCATTAAGAACTTATTTACACAATTCTAAATATAAAGCATTATCTAAAATTGTATTTAAAAAGCCTCTCAAGAGGCAACTTGAGGACTGAATATCTTTGTGCATAAATAGATGGTATCAGGCTCTAACTTGCTGTATGAATGTTCATAATTGATAGTGAAGAAATAGCAGTGAGGTTTGAATGAAAAAACAAATGTATTTTCACCTTTATGTTTTAGAACTCTTAGTACTTCAAGCTGAACAATTATCTCTACCTAATAACTTTCTATGCTAATTAAAACCTAATATATGAACAATATTATAACTATAAGCTATGGATTGGTTGGTTGTCACTATGTAATCTAATTTCTAGAACTGTTAAATATTAAATACCAGTTTTTTTTATTCAACTGATTCCTTTTTTAATCACTTTTTTAAATTGGATTGAATTGGCTTATTATGTTGCTAAGGTTTCAGGTTACAGAATTACAAAACAAAGTCTGTGTATACTACATTATCACCAAAGTCTAATTTCCATGCTTCACTGTATAATTGACCTCCTATCCCTGTTTTACCTGCTCCTTAACTTTTGAGAATCACAATTTATTTTTTGTTTTGTTTGCTGCTTTATCTTCTTTAAATTCAATAAATGAGAGAGATGTCTTATGGTGTATATCTTTGTCTGATATCTTGCTTAGTATAATATCCTCTAGGTTGTCCAAGTTGTTGCAATGGTAGGATTTCATCATTTTTTGTAGTTCAGTAATATTGCATTGCATGTGTATGTCTTTTTTTTAATGGTTTGCTATAATAGCTGTTCCTCACAGAATTTAATTCTTGGTTATATTTGCTTACAACTAAAACAGTGGGACTTTTCAAAAAAAAAATAAAAGCAAGGAGTGATAAGTTTTCTCATTTTCTGAACTCATTTGGAAAATTTCCAGTTGAGACAAATTGAAAGGTATTGTTTTATTTATTTTTTTCCAGTTTATTTTTGGTCAGATATACCCCCAATGAACAGGATATGTAATTTCCTCAACCAATTTTACTTTGTATTACCTCTTACACACCATAAAAAGAAACATTTTCTCTTGGGTGAAGGTTAATTACAAAATACACATACCCATTAATTACTTAATATTTTTAAATGTTGTTTATGATTTGAAACCAAAGTACCAGCACACCTAACTGTTCCCTGTATTTCTGATTAAAGAAATACACAAGTTTTCACAAATTAGATGTACTTAATAGATCAAAAATCTGATGGAGTTTGGATTTTCACCGTATATTTATTTATACATGTAAACAACATATATAACAACATGATATGTAAACTAAATAGAATATGTAATCTAAAAGCATATATTCCAAAGGGACTTTTTCATACATATATATATTTAAAATAAGATTTTACTTTAACAGTTAAGCTTCTCTAGGAACATAGCAACATAGAATATTAATTGTATAGCTTACTTGGAGACTTTAACAGTATTTTGAGGCCAACAAACCTGAAATCTATAGGCCAGTCTTCAGACTAAATATTTTCTTGTAGCAACTGTTGCTGCCATTTTTTTTAAAAAATATTTTATTGTGACAAAATAAGTCACATGGTTTTTTATAAATAACAATAAATAAATAATTTTAGCCACTTTTAAGTGTATAATTCAGTGGTACACAGTATAGGCTCTAATTCTATAGAGCATTTTGAAAACTGGAATTTTATAAACTATTTGAAAGCTACTGAAGAAAATTTTTCTTCCAAGTCAGAATGTAGATTACTTAAATTTAAGAATCACTATTCTAGGAAATAAAATCATCCTACAGTATGAAATGTTTCTTGCTTAATAAGTAAGTAAACTTCCTTACTTAAATAGTAAGAATGGTATATTTTCTCCCTTTTCCCTGGAGACTTGATGAAATTCAGCATTTAATTATGGTTAAACTCATGTTTGATTAAATTCCAGTTCAAATTATTTATCATCATGCATGTAATATTCAGGCATACAAACTACGGTTCTGCTTTTCATTATTGATGGTTTGACTTATTTACATTGCATTATTTTCTGAGATTTTCTATGGACCAATGTTTACTGGTACTCCTTTTCCACCAAGCCTTCAGTTGCACTGATCTTTTCAATGGAGTCTGGTTCAGCACCAACAAACCCTCAACAGAGCCCTTTCCTTTATACTTTTCATAACCCCAGCAGCCCACCACTTTAAAGCCTGGTCCCCTCCAGAGAATTTCAAACCCATCTCTCTAACAGGGCCTTGACTCTTCAGAGTCGAGAGTCTCCAAAAGAGTCCCATTTCCTCTGGTTCTTGTTCCCCAGAACCCTGGGACACTATTATCCTAGCAAGGTTGTGACTTGTAGCCATGAGTCAGAACAATCCTTCAGCAAACTTTTGCAAAAGCTTTCTGCTAAAGTTTCAATCGCAAACCTGATTAAAAACACCTTTATCTTCCCCCTTCCAACCTTCTACCAGAATTTTGATGACCAAAACCCAATGTGATCCTCTTATTTGACTTCTGATTCATCTATTCAACTTGCCCCATCATCTTGTATTCTAGTTTTCATTGCTAAAATCTCCCAAATTCACACATCTTCTGCTGATTTGCTAAATGACCCTGTGTTTTATTTCTATCTTAGGAAAATTTTCTTTTCCTTTCTCATAAATTCTCTTTTTCTTTCTTATAAAATCTCACTTAAACTGGCTGGATATAGTTACCTACATTATGTACATTATGACACCAAAATTAAATGATTATAGATATTATCTAGATGTATATTACTATGTCAATCTTGGTATTATTAAATAAAAAAAACATTGCTACAGTTAAATTAGTGTATAATAACTTAGTTAAAGTTTGTAACCAAGTAGGCAATTAAAATTAACTATCACAAATGTATGTAAATGTGTTACTGAATATAACTATTTGTTTATGTTATCTGAATAGAACTATCTGTGTTATAATTTAAGGACAGTAAGCACTAGAATTTGAATAAGTTATTAAGCATTTTAAAATTATATGAAAATTTAATTAATATTTTTGTGGTATACTCAGATAAAAGAAATAAAAAACATAAGTCTGCTCATAGTATTTTTAACTTAATTATATAACTCATTTTCTCTGAATATTCTACTTGTCAGTTCATCTTCTTCTTTGAGATATTAATTTAACAAACCTAAAAATGTACTTTAGTGTCTTACAAAGAAACCAAATTTTGTAAATAAAAATATCTAAAATAACCTTATTTAGTATTTGTTACCATAAAATATACTAAGTATATGATGGAGATTAGTAATTTCCTCTCGTTATTAGTTTTCACCATCTTTCCTTTGCAGATTGAAAGAAAACTTCTAAAGTTTATTGGAGATGTCTCCACTCTAGGAAAGTGCAGGCATGACAGCAGCAGAGACTTGAAGTCAGCAAAAAGGGAAAAATAAAATAACTGTTTTGTTGTGAAACACCATGCTGTCAAATCATCAGTCCAAGATCACCATACCCCGTGTCATGCGGGGTATTGCTGGAGGAAGGAAGCAGAGATAAGTTGCACAGTCTGACCTTCATGTCTGCAAAAGCACACTCTAGGATAGAAAGGAATCTTTATAAGCCTTGGTTCTTGTGCACAATCAGATGAAGTCTGGCTTTACAGAATAAGAGATCACTTTTGATATTATATATAACGTTCTTCTTTTTCATTAATCGGGATGTAACCAGGTATCTTTTTTTTTTTTTTTAATCTCTTTAGGACTATGGAACTTTCTGTGCACATAGCCCACTTACACAAACTGAACTACTGAGACCAGAAATATGGTGCTCTCCCTTGGTTTTGGATCCTTAATTTATTATAATCTCTTTCCTAACTTTCCCTTTGACTGCTATATAATGGTGGCTATTTCAGTCAGCGCTCTTTAAAAGATTTCTGTATACTTAACTTGACATATGTTTATTCACTCTCTACATAATGTTTTTGAATATCCCTTGGACATTGATGTGGACAAAGAACTATCCTTTTACCAAAAGGATTTAAGTAGAAATGTTATATGACAATTCCATAGTTGTTGACACCCTTAAAAATTCCTTGATTTATATGTCCCTTTATCCCTTTGTCTTTCCTGCCTTTATCCCTTCCTTTTCTGCCCTTCCTTACTCTTTTATCTTTTGCAAGACAATAATTTCTGAAGCTAGAGAAATTTGATAATATATATAAAAACTATGTATTTCCTGGCCATGTGTGTGATAGCATCAGTCAGAAGAGATATGATCTTATATATCTGTGTTATAATCAATGTTATGTCAATATATGATAAAAGAAAAGAACCCTCTTCTCCCAAACAGTGCAGCATGGAAAGGGAGAAGGGACAAACTTGACAAAAATCTATCTTAGCCAGATGTTCACGGTCAGTATCAATGATGACCAGTCATTTGATAGGATGTATCCTTTATATGGTGTGATAAGAAAGAACATTGTGGTCTTGCTCTCCAAAACCCAAACCTCAATCTAATCATGAAGGAAACTTCAGGTAACTCTAAACTGAAGGGAATTCTACAAAATACCAGTATGCTTCAAAACTTTCAAGTTTATGAAAGCCAGGAAAGTCTAAGAAACTGTCAAAAGAAAACTAAAGAAACATGACTACCAATTATAATATGGAAACCTAGGACAGAAAAAGAACCTCTGTCAAAACAAAGGCTATCTGAAAAGCATGACTATTTTCTCATTATGGTGTGCTGTCATTGGCATTTAGCAATGGTATCTCAGTGACATATGATGTAAATAACAAAAGAAACTGGTGTGAGATCTATGGAAAATCTGTGTAATTGTTGCAATTTATCTGTATATTTAAAACTTATGTAAAAATGTTATTAAAAATTATTAAAATATTTAAATGATTTTAAAAACAGAAACACTGCTTGCCTGGATAGATTATTGGTTCTTTAAATTTAAAATGAGAGGGAAACATTTCTATCCTTTTTGAGTCTATGTCATTTTTGAGTTTTTATGCTCACTCAAACTATTAAGCTTAATTATACATGGAATTGAAACAAAATGTTCAGAAAATATATAAAATAACTATACGATAATTGTATACAAATTAATTTTAATTAAAAGCAATTTTGAATCAAATCCCTTATTATAAGGGACCTAGAAAAATGAGATTTAATTTTTATCTCCTATATAATTTTATTTTTGTTTCCCATTTCTTCTTTTTTTATTTTTTATTTTTCTCCTTCCTCAATAGATATATACTTAATACCTAATGAAAACCAGCCAATACCTTAGTTTTAACTTATTGACTTTGCTTCTTATACAAATAAAGAGGCTAAATAAAAACTTTTTAGCTGTTATTTTACATTTGGGTGAAATAACTGAGTCTGGGTTCTGGTTCTACCACTTTCAAAGTGTGTGACCTTAACAGTATATTGAAAGAACTTCGCGTCAATTTCCTTACATATAAATTACTGTAGTAGTAGGATTTAGATGGTTCATGTAAAAATGTTTAGAATTTGACTGTAATATTATATGTGCTATATCTAGAACACAATTAGGTCCTTGGAATCTTGTGCATAAATATTATTATGTTGAATCAAAACTATACTTATTTGAACATTAATTTTGCAGCATTAAAGTTGCAAAATCAGACTAACCCATCTTTCTAATACCCCATTGGAATGGGAGGTTTTCAGATTTGCTAGCAAAAAAACAAAAACAAAAAACTATACTCTTTGGTTTGTAATTTTGGTGCAATCATCCTTGCACTCCTTTTGTATGATTCTCTCTTCCATGTCACATTCAATATTCAATCAAAGAATCAAAGAGATTCCTTTTCAACTTCCTGAATACATTTTTTCTCCTACTTTCTCCTTTCCTCACTCCCTTTCTTATGTCTGTTTCATTCTCTCTTCATATGAATTACATCTTCTTCTGTGTTATTGGATGCCCAGTTTTATTAATTCATTGCAATGATAATTCTGGACTCCATTTATATATCTTTATTTCCAAAATGAGTTTGGAAACTTTTCCAAATGGCAAGCTTGATTTTGGAGATCAATCATTTGTTTTGTGTCTTTTTGGGATCACTCACATCATTTCATGATATTCAGCATCTTGGATTGGTAAATGTTTTTCCTATATATTTCATTTAGTTTTTTTTAGATGAGAAGGTAAATCCATTGTGCATTGGTCCATTTTGGTAATATGAATTTAGTTTTTGTTTATAGAATTCATCATAAATCTGTATAGTCAATTTAAAAGATTCGTTGCTACATTTCACATTGGCATGTAAAATTATTGTTTTTTTTTTTTTTTTTTTTTTTTTTTTTTTTTTTTTTTTTTTTTTTTTTTTTTTTTTTTTTTTT